>CM022303.1:620145543-620393121 GCA_011799875.1 Thinopyrum elongatum
TCACGATCACATTATAACAGATACATTATAGGGTTGGCCCCATTTTACCTAGGGCATCTTAATTGTGAAACCTAATTATATTTAAACTAATAGGGCTGGCCCCATTTGCCAGGGGCACAACCGTCCACATACACGCACACTGCACACACACACACAAACAGCCGCTCGGCCATGGCCAGCACTCAGCAGTAGCAGCGACGGGCAGCGGCGGCAGCAGGCGGGTCAGCAGTGCATGGAGCAGCAACAACAGCAGCAGCTAGCGGCAGTAGGAAACAGCAGTAGCAGCGCCTAGCAGAACAGCAGAGCAGCGGCAGGCAAGGCAACCAGCAGCCAGCGGCAGCAACAGACGCACGCAGCAAAAGGAGCACGAGGACACGGGGAGGGGGATCTGGTGGTGGCTACGGTCTCCTGGGTTAAACAATGTACAATCATCCAACACACACCACTTCAATCATTTACAAACCTTCTCAACCTAAGAACCAACAGCAGCTCACCTTGCCTCATGTTGAGTCTCAAGGAGGGTGTCAAGGAGGCGAGGCACCCCAATCGCAACAGGGCGAATCAGAGGCAACCCATCTTAACTCGACGTCCTGATCCTCCTTCAGGCAACCGTCAATGGAGTGAGCAGAAAGTAAAAAGTAAGATGGACAAACCAATAAATGTTCCTTCAATGAAAATGCCCTTCTTCTTTCAGTTCATTGTACCTTGCATCTGGTCAGTTCACTGAAAATTAAAGTGAACATTAAAAAGGAAAAGGTTGAGAAAACCAGTCCTCGCCGAAGTACAAAATATAAATTAAACATGAATATAATGTATTTTATATTTGACTCTCAAACACATGCTGTTATTAAAGTAAAACAATAGAAAGGACGTGTAGTTTTCGAACACATTCAGATTCAGAACAGATCAAACTGGTGGAATTGATTCATCATGGTATTGAGGCACATGTATCTTCTAACTACAGAACAGTTTATTTAGAAAATGCTCTTTCAACAAAATGATTAATGGATCATTACATGGACTGATTGTTAGCATGATCTGTCATCTCGAATGTGAATGAAAGAGTAAAATATTTTTCAAGACTGTTCACCTAAATTTAGGAGAAGTGCACTATAAATCAAGGCATCTTCATATGCCTAATTGGATGAATATGTTCCTACGACCAAGGATGTAACAATAATATAACTAATATGATATATGCATACTCCTATCTAGGTATCTAAGTTCCTGCAGGAACAGGATCTGTCACAATTCATATCGACTATTTACTCATATGGTGTCATCCTTATCCTGGGTAGCATAGTAAATAGGCTAATCAATTAGGAGAACGGCGATGGTATGGACGAGCTCGCGTGATCCCGCTAAGTGGACGAACAGTCGGATGACGCGTCGCGAGCTGTATTCAATGCAATCGTATTGACTCACGGTGCGGGCACCGTGAAAAACAGTGATCTGCAAAGACGGGGCCGTGTAAGTAAACGGCTAGCTAACGGTTGGTGGTTGATCTGTTCCATTGGTACAGGTCGTGCCCGCATGGCACAGGTCATCGCCATCATTTCCGTCCGTCACGCAGACTCCGTATGTCGAGAGGATAAGTGTGTGTCATAATGTGGGACCATACTGAACTGACCAACCCTGAAAAGTCAAAGCAATCTATCTACTTCATTCGGGCGCTGCCTAATCCCAGATGCTCGTGGCTATGGCGATGGCAACCGCCGGAGACGATGGAATGGAGTTCTTGTCTGATCCCGTCGACAGGTAAACGTAGCCCCCTCAACTTTCTGCTCCCTCTGGTATATCATGTATGCAGGCCACCGTCTTATTCCTGTACTGCTCCATTTTTGCATAGATTTCCCCTCCCGGATCTCGCCGGGGAAGAGCCGTTTGCGGCGGACGAGGCAAACAAAGATCTTATATGTGCACCTCCTGAGTCCAGCATTGGCGATGCAGGAGACGCCGCACTAACCGTACAACTAGATCTGAAGAGCACTTGCGATGGGAAATGCCATCTCAGTTTCAAGCTTCGAGCAATCTACACGCAAAGACAAACCTGAAGCCCCTACCTAGACAAACAGGTATACCACTCTGTCATTGTGTTTGTGGATATACCATAGCTTCAATTCGTGGCATATCTCCAAAATAGGTTATGCTTCTCATGGTTTACTACCTGAATGCATACTGCCTGTAAATGTTAATGCTACATATTTTATCAACATACTGAAGCATGTTCCTGAATTACATACGTATGGATAATGCAGAATCCGTGTGGGGCGCGCACCTAATGGGGCGCGCACCTAATGAACGCCCCCCATGTGCTGCCAGAATGAGTGCCTTGGAAATGACATTGCGAAGATATGCAGAAAAGAAAACTGACACAGTCATAGTTCCTGACTTCCTGTAGTGCGTAGCAACTTTGATTCACTTGGAGAAGCTTATGACTACTACAATCTCTACTCCTGGGAGATTGGATTTGGAGTACGATATGGAAAGAGCAGGCTAAATGTCGAAAGAACAAAATGCATGCAGGAGATAGTTTGTGGTTGCTCAGTAAGTACTCATTTTGCTTCAATGATTAGTTAGCTATCTGATCTGCCGAAGATGACATAGTGGTACTTTTTTGTGTTGGATGCAGGGGATCCCGAAGAAGAGTAACATACGGACATGTCGATGCAGATGCCCCACAATGATACGGTTGCTCCGATCGAACGACAATGGCTGGTATATAAACGAATACAGACCGGATCACAATCGTGCACTCACTGATATGCTTTGGGAGAAAAAATACCTTCATAATCTGGTAGAATTTTATTCCAACCAATACTTGTGATTTTTGAATCTGGCTCGCAACCTGTCCATGTTCCAAAATTGCCAAGATGGGCCAACAATAACAATTGATTCAAACTAAAAATGCTGACTGACTACACAGTTGCCGGAGAGATGAATGTTTCTACTACCACAGGGTTGCTACCAAATCAAGGCGCCGCTATGGTCGGAGCTGCTTCAATTCAAGCAGTGACGCCCACTGAAGGTACATTCTCACAATTTCCCTGACGACTTAGATGTCCTCCATCCACTTGCACCTCACTGATAATTGTCTAAAATCCGAAGTTTGATACGCTCCATGAATCTTCTGCATAAATACTTAGCAAGTTGCCAGTATTATCTATACTTCTTAACTGTACACACAACTCTGCAGGTGGCGCACAGCCAAACATTTGTACTAACGGACCTCCGGCAGCAAATGAACATGCCAATGCTGTTGTAGCCGTTTCTATTCACACAGAAAACCCAAGCGGAGGTACATTTCATCATCTTCTCACCCTTGTTTTCGAAAATGTTGACTTGCATATCAGTTTTTTCACGACATGTGTGTGCACACAACCATATAACGAAGACTACCATGCATTTGCCTGGTAAATCCAAATAACCCAATTGATTCCATTCATTCAAATGAATATACTGTCCACCCAATATAAACTTTCACCCTATGCATCAGACTTGTAAAAATGCCTTCAAGACAGAAATTATATTTGCAACAACTTTTCTAATGCTTTGTCGAACGGATCTTCACTTGTAAACAGCTCTGACCACCACCTGGAAGCAATCTGAATGCGAATGAATTAATGAAACCTGGCTTGCTTCTGACTGAAATCTGGGAAAACCAAAATGTTGCATGTAATTACAGCTAAATGTAATGCCGCCCACTCGCAATCCTGTCTTAGAACAGCTAATATATTTTGGTACTTGAAAATTGATTTCAACTTCCACCCTGGACAAAAAAAAATGTAGAACACACCTGCGGGATATGCGCTCGCCTAGATTTCAATTTTTTTATGAACTAATATCCATGCCATTTCCTGTTTCCAGGTGCTGCTGCTACACGCACACTGCTTTCTCCGAACACAGGCATACCAAGAACTGAAGAGGCTGCTGCTGCAGCTGCGTGTGCTATTGCTACAGAAGCAACCGCTAGTGGTACGTTCAATCAACTACTCATATCTATATGGACTACCATGTATAAATCTCTTATCCCGCATCAATCAAGATACCACTGAAGAAAAGTTATTGCCATCTCTTGCAGCTGGTCCTAGCACATGGCAGAACAAGCAAAACATGCGTAAACCATCAGCGCCAAAGACAGAGCCAGACGTTGTGACCGCAAGATTTGTGAAGATACTAATAGATCAACATTCTCCTTCGCATGTAGACAGCTGCTACAACAGGATGATAAACTCCAGCCCAACTCAACTTGACAGGTGCTGCACTGATCCATCTCATAGCATCATAAAGCTTCAGCAGAATGTATAACAATAATATCTGAACTCCTGAGCATACCTCATGCTTGAATGTTCTGACCACACATCAAACTTGAATTTTCTGACCACATTTCCCAGTCCACTTCATAATTCTCTTATTTTGCTGGGGGTTTTGCATATGCCTCATGCTTGTGACATAAGTCTGAAACTTGTCAATACACAGAAAAGTTAGCAATACGAACATGACTAAAACTTCTGTATGTGAGAAACAGGAAATGGTTTTCAATAAGTGAGCCTTATCACCTGGAAATGACCGGACATGTTGTCACAAAGAACTATGGACCAGGGAAATCACCGAAAAACAACGGCATGTCAGCTGCTCTTCTGAGCCTCGATGCAAAGGATGGCAAGATATACTGAAACAGAACTCCTCGCTGGAGGAAAATAATTGTGACACCCCCTTGTAATAAGCTCTGTGACACTCTGTTAAAACTGCCAAGTCATGATCATTTGCAGTGCCAAGTCATATGTGTTAATGATCCAATTCAAATTCACATCTGAAAATCAACTCAAATTCAAAAGTGAATTATAAAGTTGATCAAACACTGTTGGGAAAATGTTCATTAATTGACAAATAATCCAGGAACATTTCTAATATCAACATCAAAATAATTAGAGTTAGACAAGTGACCCAAACAAGATGAAACAGCACCCAAAACAGCAATATTAAATCAATAAAAATCATCACAAATTCAAATGGCTTCCAAATCTGTCCAAACCACTTTTTGGTGAGAGCTAATATTGCATTGCAATATTTGGGACAACTCTCACATTTTACAAAAGTGTAGAAATGCCCTAACTATTTCGAAACAAGAAATGAAATAAAGAAAAGGGTAAAGCAAAAACAGAAAAATAAAATGAGGCACTGTGCACTGGGCCTAAGTGCACAGTGCCCCGGCAGCCGGCCCATCTGGCCCAATCTCCTTCTCTCCTTCGCGCTGTCGCCATCTCCCTGGCCGAGCGCGCGCGCGCCGCTCCGGCGCCGACACCGCGACGCCGCGGCTGGCCAGGAGGGGATAAGGTCGAGCTGATGCTCTCCCCTGGTCTTCCCCGTCATTTCCCCCTTCCCCACGCGCGCCTCGCCTCTCCTTCTCCTCCCAGATCCGTCGACGAGCGCAACCGTCGCCGTGGCCTTGCCGTAGATGCGGTCACCGACGTTCCCGAGCTCCGCCAGCACATCCACGAGCTCCGCCACCCTCCGCTACTTCGTCCCCAACAACGAGCAGGAGCCCGGAGCCCCTGCAGCCGCTGGACGCCGTCGCCCCCTTCTTCTCTGGCTCCGGCGAGCTTCTTCGATTCTGGTCGCCGGGCTGCGCTACTAAGCTTCCAGCTGCCACCGTGCGCCTCTCGGTGAGCTTCTCCGCCTCCTGCCTCTTCTCGTTGCTCTCCCTGCGCGCCGTAGCTAGGTGCCCCAAGCCCGTGCTCTGCCTGCCGCCGACGAGCTCAACGCCGTTGCTGTGGCCTTTAGCACGCTCGCCTGAGTCGTGCACCGTGCTCCTGGAGCTCGTGCGAGTCCAACACGCCCCCGCACGCGCTTCCCCGAGCCCTCTAGCCTCTAGCCCGACATGTGCCCGACAGCGCCGCCGCCCGCGCTCATCGCCGGCGTCATTCCGGTGATCAGTTGGTCACAGGGCCGAGCCCTTTGTGCTCGACACATTGCGCAGCACCTCCCCAGCACCTCCATTTGCCGCCTAGCGCGTTGCAGCACCGTTTGCGTCGGCGCCCGTAGCCGCTCCGCCGCAGACCTCGACGCCGGCGAAGTTTCCGGCCAGGTCCGGCGAAACCAACCCCACCACTCGACTCGCGGGCGGGCGCCCGTTCGAATGAGTCAAGCCGCGTGCCGAACGGCGGTCTGTAGGTGAATTCCGGCGAGAGCCGAGGCTCTCCGCCGCGTTCTGGCGTCGCCGGCAGCGAGACGCCGGCCACCGCCTACGTGGCGCAGACGGGCCCGCCCCCAGAGTCACTGACGCTGGGCCCCGCGGAGCCCAGTCGACTGGTTGACCCAGTCAACGGTGCTGACTGGGCAACCCAGTCACTGACATACGGGCCCCACCGTGTAATTAGATTAACTAAAACATTTTTATAATTAAGAGTTAATTAGTTAGATAACTAGACACTGACAAGTGGGGCCCGTCCCCTAATTAACCCTGGAATTAAAATTAGCCCACTGTTAAAAATAACAGAGGTTGACATGTGGGTCCCACTGGACCCACATGTCATATTTGACCAGTCAGCGCCACTGTTGCATGCTGACGTCATCCTCACGCAATGCTGACATCATCAGGCACTATTCTGGATAATGTTGATTTTATTAAATAAATAAATTCCAGAAATTCAAATAAACTTTAAAAATTAATAACTTTTAAACCGTAGCTCGGATCGAAAAAGTTAAAACATGAAAGTTGCTCAGAACGACGAGCCGAGTCTGATCGTGCCGTCTGTTTCTCCATCGGAACCCCCTACGTAGAAGAACTCGTAACTCCGGACCCGAATCCGGCAGATGAATAGTGCACACACGTCGGATATTAAATCCCAGATTAATTCTAAAAATAACTAAAATGACTTAGATGCATAATTAGGCAACCATGCACTGCATCATAGCATCACACGCACCGTATTGCCTTTGTTTGCATTATGTTTAGCTGTTTCTTCCCCCTCTTCTCTCTCGGTACACCCCGACGTTGACGTAGCTCCCGAGGCAGACGCAGCTCAGGAGTACGACTACGTCCCCGACGGTACCACTGAAGACCTTGTCCTTGCCCCAGAGCGAACAGGCAAGCACCCCCATTTTGAGCATGCCTATATCGCCTATTCCCTTCTCTCTTTTGCTTGTATTAGAATTGCTACTGCTATTGTTTTCCTATATCTGTTGCATAGCCTGTTTATTGTAACCTGCCTTGCTACCTTACTGGTTATCCTAGACTGTTTAGTATAGGTTGGGTGGAGACACGACAGAGACCCCCACTTGATCCCGACTGCCCTGCTGGATATCAGAAGACCCGATCATCGGGATTGAAGACTAGACCCTGGCACCGCACCTCACTTCCCCTTAGTTGCCGACACTGCTGGGTTACCGTCGAGTGCCGAGGGTGATACCTCGTCAGCACTTCTGATGTTAACCTTGTAGGTTAGTTACTCGGTCGTGGTAAGCGAGGGTGATTCCTCCTACACCACCCCCGATAATGACATCGTCGCGCAACCTCTCAAGTGTGGACCTCGAGGGTGATTCCTCTTTCGTTCACCTTGATGATAACATCGAGCGGGAATTCCATCGAGGGTGATTCCTCAGGGTTCCCTTCGGTGTCAGATACACAGGTACTGTTGATGAGTTGACTTGCACTAAACCATGATACTAAAGACGGGTTGGCCCTGAGGCGTACCCGCGCGAGCTTAACGCGAAGTGATGTGGAGTCGGGTTGACCTGGATGGTGCCCGCGAGATAACTACGAGGTGTGGCCGGGCATTCTTAGCCCTTGCCGCAAGTCCTCGAGACGGGGCGACGGGGTCACATCGATCGTGAGTCTCTGCTCGTTTCCGCGCGCTCCTAATCCACTACGGTTTGGATATTTGATCCGAGGGGCCTCTGGCCCGATAGCACTAACCATCACGTGGGCATAGTATGGGCGTTCTGCGTCGTATACTTCAGCCGGAGCTTAATGGACGTCAGCGACTGAGCGGCGCGCGCTGAATTGGACGGGGAACGCAATCGCGCTTGTATAAGGGGTTGCTAGGTCTGCTTTCAGCCGCGTACGCAACGTGCAGGAGTTCCCGGGGCGAAGGCCCAAGACCCCTGGGCGCATAGGTTTAGTCCGGCGTGCTCACCTCTCTGTTAAGTATTTGGTCGGGTTGCGGCGTGTTGCTTAGCCGAGGCCGGGCATGACCCAGAAAAGTGTGTCCGGCCGGAGTTAAGCGAGCGTGCTGGGTAAGTTGGTGCACCCCTGCAGGGAAGAAACTTCTGTCGATAGCCTGTCCTACGGTAACGGACACTCGGAGTTGTATCCCGATCGGTACAACTAGAACATATGATGAGAACTGGATAGTACGGCTCTGGGATTGCTTTCTCGCAGGGAGTCGAGAAATGATCTCAGGTCGAGGTTGATGATACTACTACTACTACTATTATACATTATGTTCATCTGTTCTCTTCTATTGCTGCAAGACTGTCGAAGATTGTTGAAGATGCTAGTCTTCGATAGGACTAGGTTTTCCCCCTCTATTCTGGCATTTCTGCAGCCCAGTCCACATATACAGCCCCCTTTGAAAATGATGCATATGTAGTGTAGATCCTTGCTTGCTGAGTACTTCGGATGAGTACTCACGTTTGCTTTATTTTCTTTTTTCCCCATATTCCATTTGATGCCACCAGACGACGGAGCCCCTGAGCCAGACGCCCCAGCCGACGACCAGTACTACTACCCGCCTGGCGAGTACTACTACTACGAGGAGCCGACTGACGACCAGGAGTAGGATCGGAGGGTCCAGGGCAGGAGGCCTACGCCTTTCGATCGTAGTATTTTATTTTACCCCGCCTCTGTGAAGGCCTAATTCTCTCTATGTAATATATCTGTACCCAGATATCTAATGCTTCCGCTGACGCTTGTATGCCATCGAGCTTGTATTCGAGCCCTCGAGGCCCTGGCTTGTAATATTAAGCTTGTATGACTTTATTTTATGTTTTAGAGTTGTGTTGTGATATCTTCAAGTGAGTCCTTAGGCTTGATCGTGCGCATTTGCGTGTATGATTAGTGCACGATTAAGCCGGGGTCGTCACAGGTTGGTATCAGAGCCGACTGCCTCTAGGAATCCCCCTTCCCAATTCCTTGGCCGAAGTTGAGTCTAGTGGTAAAAAATTGTTTTACTAACTTGGCTGTGTGGCTTACGGGCCCACGTCGCCAACTGGGTGGTATTAGGATCTTTTATTCCTCGTCTTTACTCTGGGATTCTAATCTCTCATCTATTCGGGTTTAATAAAATTTACTAACACCGACATTTAGGATCTCGTTAATTCTATCCACCCGGAGAGCTGGATTCAGTGCGATTTCCCTGACGTTGATCTGATTAGTCTGATAATCATTTTTCTTTCCATTGTTTTGTTTAACCTTTCTCTCCGAGTTGTATTATACTCCGAGTTGTCATTCGATAAGACCAGATTCTGCATCAGAGTGCACACGGAAAGTAGGATCCAGCAAGTTGATCGATCTTCGGTGTTTTCTAAACTCGACTTGAGGTTGGGTTATCACCAGATCCGTGTCCGCGAAGAGGATATTCCAAAGACTGCATTCGTTACTCGTTATGGCTCTTACGAGTACACAGTCATGTCGTTTGTCTTAACAAATGCTCCAGCTACTTTCTCCCACTTAATGAATTACATATTCATGGATTACCTCGACAAATTTGTCGTGGTATATCTGGATGATATTCTGGTTTATTCGAAGAACAAAGAAGAACATGCTGAGCATCTTCGCCTAGTTCTGGAGAGACTTCGAGAGCACCAATTATATGCCAAGTACTCTAAGTGCGAATTCTGGCTTTCTGAGGTAGCCTACCTTGGGCATGTCATCTCCAAGGATGGTATCGCAGTTAACCCGGAGCGAGTTCAAGCTATTCTTGACTGGACCCCTCCGAAGAATGTTAAGCAAGTCAGAAGTTTCCTCGGGCTTGCAAGTTATTGTCGCCGTTTCATCGAGAATTTCTCCAAGATTGCCAAGCCCCTGACTAATCTGCTTCACAAAGGCGTTAAGTTTGAGTGGACAGACAAATGTCAGGAAAGCTTCCAGACCCTCAAGGACAAGCTGACTTCCGCTCCAGTGCTTGCTCCTCCAGACTCCCGCAAAGATTTTGTGATCTTCTGCGACGCCTCTCGCCAAGGACTAGGTTGCGTCCTAATGCAAGAGCGAAGAGTAATTGCTTATGCTTCGCGACAACTGCGTCCACATGAAGAGAATTACCCAGTGCATGACCTCGAACTTGCTGCTGTCATTTATGCTTTGAAGCAGTGGCGTCATTACCTCCTTGGTAATCGGTGTGAGATTTACACCGATCATCAGAGCTTGAAGTACTTATTCACTCAACCGGAACTTAATCTTCGTCAGCAGCGTTGGTTGGAAACAATCACCGATTATGACTGTGGAATTTCCTACACTCCTGGCAAAGCTAATGTGATGGCTGATGCCTTGAGCCGCAAGTCATACTGTAGCAACCTCATGGTAAAGCAAGCTCAACCCCAGCTATATGAAGAATTGCGCAAGCTGAATCTCTGCATCATCCCACAAGGTTCTCTTGATAACCTTGTGATACAACCAGATCTTGAGAAAGCGGTCAAGATTGCGCAAGCTAAAGATGCCGAAATTGGCCTAATGAAGAAAGAGCTTCACCTCCAAAAGTACAGGGATTTCTCGATTGCTGAAGATGGAACCGTGTACTTCCGAGACCGCATTGTAGTACCTCGCTTCGAGCTGATGACTGACCAAGTCATGAAGGAGGCCCATGATACACCGCTATCTATCCATCCGGGTAGTACCAAGATGTATCGTGATCTTCGTCAAAGGTACTGGTGGTCTAGGATGAAGCAGGATATTGCCCGATATGTTGCTGAGTGTGACGTTTGTCGTCGCGTGAAGGCAGAACATCAGAAACCTGATGGAATTCTGCAACCGCTCCCTATTCCTCTATGGAAGCGGGATAAAGTGCAAATGGACTTCATTACGGGTCTTCCCAAGTCTCAGAAGGGTCATGACGCTATTCTTGTCGTCGTCGATCAACTCTCCAAGGTTGCACACTTTCTGCTAGTTAAGGAGACTATTACTGCTAGTCAGTTAGCAGAGCTATATATCTCCAGAATTGTTTCACTCCATGGTATTCCCAAGGAAATCAGTTCAGACCGTGGCAGCATTTTCACTGGCCATTTCTGGGAAAGTTTCCAGAAAGCAATGGGAACTCATATTACCTGGAGTTCAGCTTATCATCCCCAATCCCAAGGCCAAGTTGAGCGCGTTAATCAAGTGCTTGAAGATATGCTTCGAGCTTGTGTTATATCCTTTGGTAAGAAATGGGAGGAATCTCTCCCGTATGCCGAGTTCTCTTATAACAACAGCTACCAAGCCAGCTTGAAAATGGCCCCCTTTGAGGTTCTTTATGGTCGTAAATGTCGAACCCCTCTGAATTGGTCAGAAACTAGGGAACGACCTCTTGTTGGACCGGACATTATTCAGCATGCCGAAGAACAAGTTCGAATTGTCCGGGAGAATCTCAAAGCAGCTCAAGACCGTCAGAAGAGTAATTATGATCGCAAGCGATGGGGTGTGATCTATCAACCTGGTGATCAAGCTTATCTTCGTGTCACCCCAATGAAGGGCACCCATCGTTTCGGAATCAAGGGCAAGCTAGCTCCTCGCTATATTGGTCCTTTCCGCATCGTGGCTAGACGTGGACACGTGGCATATCAATTGGAATTGCCACCGCAATTCTCCCATATTCATGATGTCTTCCACGTGTCGCAACTTCGTAAGTGCTTCAAGGAATCCCCGCACCGTGCAGTGGATCATGAGATGCTCGAGCTACAAGATGATCTTTCTTATAAGGAGCATCCGATCCGCATCCTCGACGAATCTGAACGTCGAACTCATCAGAAGACGACCAAGTTCCTGAAAGTGCAGTGGTCGAATCACACTGAAGATGAAGCCACTTGGGAACGCGAGGATCATCTTCGGGAAGAATATCCCGAACTTTTTCCTTCTACCTCCTGAATTCTCGGGACGAGAATTTCTTTTAGAGGAGGAGAACTTGTGACACCCCCTTGTAATAAGCTCTGTGACACTCTGTTAAAACTGCCAAGTCATGATCATTTGCAGTGCCAAGTCATATGTGTTAATGATCCAATTCAAATTCACATCTGAAAATCAACTCAAATTCAAAAGTGAATTATAAAGTTGATCAAACACTGTTGGGAAAATGTTCATTAATTGGCAAATAATCCAGGAACATTTCTAATATCAACATCAAAATAATTGGAGTTAGACAAGTGACCCAAACAAGATGAAACAGCACCCAAAACAGCAATATTAAATCAATAAAAATCATTACAAATTCAAATGGCTTCCAAATCTGTCCAAACCTCTTTTTGGTGAGAGCTAATATTGCATTGCAATATTTGGGACAACTCTCACATTTTACAAAAGTGTAGAAATGCCCTAACTATTTCAAAACAGGAAATGAAATAAAGAAAAGGGTAAAGCAAAAACAGAAAAATAAAATGAGGCACTGTGCACTGGGCCTAAGTGCACAGTGCCCCGGCAGTCGGCCCATCTGGCCCAATCTCCTTCTCTCCTTCGCACTGTCGCCGTCTCCCTGGCCGAGCGCGCGCGCGCCGCTCCGGCGCCGACACCGCGACGCCGCGGCTGGCCAGGAGGGGATAAGGTCGAGCTGATGCTCTCCCCCTGGTCTTCCCCGTCATTTCCCCCTTCCCCACGCGCGCCTCGCCTCTCCCTCTCCTCCCAGATCCGTCGACGAGCGCCACCGTCGCCGTGGCCTTGCCGTAGACGCGGTCACCGATGTTCCCGAGCTCCGCCAGCACATCCACGAGCTCCGCCACCCTCCGCTACTTCGTCCCCAACAACGAGCAGGAGCCCGGAGCCCCTGCAGCCGCTGGACGCTGTCGCCCCCTTCTTCTCTGGCTCCGGCGAGCTTCTTCGATTCCGGTCGCCGGGCTGCGCTACTAGGCTTCCAGCGGCCACCGTGCGCCTCTCGGTGAGCTTCTCCGCCTCCTGCCTCTTCTCGTTGCTCTCCCTGCGCACCGTAGCTAGGTGCCCCAAGCCCATGCTCTGCCCGCCGCCGACGAGCTCAACGCCGTTGCTGTGGCCTTTAGCACGCTCGCCTGAGTCGCGCACCCTGCTCCTGGAGCTCGTGCTAGTCCAACACGCCCCCGCACACGCTTCCCCGAGCCCTCTAGCCTCTAGCCCGACATGTGCCCGACAGCGCCGCCGCCCGCACTCATCGTCGGCGTCATTCCGGTGATCAGTTGGTCACAGGGCCGAACCCTTTGTGCTCGACACATTGCGCAGCACCTCCCCAGCACCTCCATTTGCCGCCTAGCTCGCTGCAGCACCGTTTGCGTCGGCGCCCGTAGCCGCTCCGCCGCAGACCTCGACGCCGGCGAAGTTTCCGGCCAGGTCCGGCGAAACCAACCCCACCACTCGACTCGCGGGCGGGCGCCCGTTCGAATGAGTCAAGCCGCGTGCCGAACGGCGGTCTGTAGGTGAATTCCGGCGAGAGCCGAGGCTCTCCGCCGCGTTCTGGCGTCGCCGGCGGCGAGACGCCGGCCACCGCCTACGTGGCACAGACGGGCCCGCCCCCAGAGTCACTGACGCTGGGCCCCGCGGAGCCCAGTCGACTGGTTGACCCAGTCAACGGTGCTGACTGGGCAACCCAGTCACTGACATACGGGCCCCACCGTGTAATTAGATTAACTAAAACATTTTTATAATTAAGAGTTAATTAGTTAGATAACTAGACATTGACAAGTGGGGCCCGTCCCCTAATTAACCCTGGAATTAAAATTAGCCCACTGTTAAAAATAACAGAGGCTGACATGTGGGTCCCACTGGACCCACATGTCATATTTGACCAGTCAGCGCCACTGTTGCATGCTGACGTCATCCTCACGCAATGCTGACATCATCAGGCACTATTCTGGATAATGTTGATTTTATTAAATAAATAAATTCCAGAAATTCAAATAAACTTTAAAAATTAATAACTTTTAAACCGTAGCTCAGATCGAAAAAGTTTAAACATGAAAGTTGCTCAGAACGACGAGCCGAGTCTGATCGTGCCGTCTGTTTCTCCATCGGAACCCCCTACGTAGAAGAACTCGTAACTCCGGACCCGAATCCGGCAGATGAATAGTGCACACATGTCGGATATTAAATCCCAGATTAATTCTAAAAATAACTAAAATGACTTAGATGCAAAATTAGGCAACCCTGCACTGCATCATAGCATCACACGCACCGTATTGCCTTTGTTTGCATTATGTTTACCTGTTTCTTCCCCCTCTTCTCTCTCGGTAGACCCCGACGTTGACGTAGCTCCCGAGGCAGACGCAGCTCAGGAGTACGACTACGTCCCCGACGGTACCACTGAAGACCTTGTCCTTGCCCCAGAGCAAACAGGCAAGCACCCCCATTTTGAGCATGCCTATATCGCCTATTCCCTTCTCTCTTTTGCTCGCATTAGAATTGCTACTGCTACTGTTTTCCTATATCTGTTGCATAGCCTTTTTATTGTAACCTGCCTTGCTACCTTACTGGTTATCCTAGACTGTTTAGTATAGGTTGGGTGGAGACACGACAGAGACCCCCACTTGATCCCGACTGCCCTGCTGGATATCAGAAGACCCGATCATCGGGATTGAAGACTAGACTCTAGCACCGCACCTCACTTCCCCTTAGTTGCCGACACTGCTGGGTTACTGTCGAGTGCCGAGGGTGATACCTCGTCAGCACTTCTGATGTTAACCTTGTAGGTTAGTTACTCAGTCGTGGTAAGCGAGGGTGATTCCTCCTACACCACCCCCGATAACGACATCGTCGCGCAACCTCTCAAGTGTGGACCTCGAGGGTGATTCCTCTTTCGTTCACCTTGATGATAACATCGAGCGGGAATTCCATCGAGGGTGATTCCTCAGGGTT
The DNA here is from genome assembly GCA_011799875.1 of Thinopyrum elongatum. Classification (NCBI taxonomy): domain Eukaryota; kingdom Viridiplantae; phylum Streptophyta; class Magnoliopsida; order Poales; family Poaceae; genus Thinopyrum; species Thinopyrum elongatum. The sequence goes on from CM022303.1 coordinate 620,160,548, forward strand.
CCCTTCGGTGTCAGACACACATGTACTGTTGATGAGTTGACTTGCACTAAACCATGATACTAAAGACGGGTCGGCCCTGAGGGGTACCCGCGCGAGCTTAACGCGAAGTGATGTGGAGTCGGGTTGACCTGGATGGTGCCCGCGAGATAACTACGAGGCGTGGCCGGGCATTCTTAGCCCTTGCCGCAAGTCCTCGAGACGGGGCGATGGGGTCACATCGATCGTGAGTCTCTGCTCGTTTCCGCGCGCTCCTAATCCACTACGGTTTGGATATTTGATCCGAGGGGCCTCTGGCCCGATAGCACTAACCATCACGTGGGCATAGTATGGGCGTTCTGCGTCGTATACTTCAGCCGGAGCTTAATGAATGTCAGCGACTGAGCGGCGCGCGCTGAATTGGACTGGGAACGCCATCGCGCTTATATAAGGGGTTGCTAGGTCTGCTTTCAGCCGCGTACGCAACGTGCAGGAGTTCCCGGGGTGAAGGCCCAAGACCCCTGGGCGCATAGGTTTAGTCCGGCGTGCTGACCTCTCTGTTAAGTATTTGGTCGGGTTGCGGCGTGTTGCTTAGCCGAGGCCGGGCATGACCTAGAAAAGTGTGTCCGGCCGGAGTTAGGCGAGCGTGCTGGGTAAGTTGGTGCACCCCTGCAGGGAAGAAACTTCTATCGATAGCCTGTCCTACGGTAACGGACACTCGGAGTTGTATCCTGATCGGTACAACTAGAACATATGATGAGAACTGGATAGTACGGCTCTGGGATTGCTTTCTCGCAGGGAGTCGAGAAAGGATCTCAGGTCGAGGTTGATGATACTACTACTACTACTATACATTATGTTCATCTGTTCTCTTCTATTGCTGCAAGACTGTCGAAGATTGTTGATAATGCTAGTCTTCGATAGGACTAGGTTTTCCCCCTCTATTCTGGCATTTCTGCAGCCCAGTCCACATAGCCCCCTTTGAAAATGATGCATATGTAGTGTAGATCCTTGCTTGCTGAGTACTTCGGATGAGTACTCATGTTTGCTTTATTTTCTTTTTTCCCGATATTCCATTTGATGCCACCAGACGACGGAGCCCCTGAGCCAGATGCCCCAGCCGACGACCAGTACTACTACCCGCCTGGCGAGTACTACTACTACGAGGAGCCGACTGACGACCAGGAGTAGGATCGGAGGGTCCAGGGCAGGAGGCCTACGCCTTTCGATCGTAGTATTTTATTTTACCCCACCTCTGTGAAGGCCTATTTCTCTCTCTCTCTGTAATATATCTATACTCAGATATCTGATGCTTCCGCTGACGCTTGTATGCCATCGAGCTATGTATTCGAGCCCTCGAGGCCCTGGCTTGTAATATAAAGCTTGTATGACTTTATTTATGTTTTAGAGTTGTGTTGTGATATCTTCAAGTGAGTCCTTAGGCTTGATCGTACGCATTTGCGTGTATGGTTAGTGCACGATTAAGCCGGGGTCGTCACAATAATAGACCCCTGTTTTGCGGTGTGTCTCGTAAAATCATTTTCCCTATAATCCATTCAAAAAAATGACTTTCATTTCTCATCAGAATGTTGATGTTGTGTTCAACTTTTGCTTCTCCAGGATGAATTCACATACGACCCCGAGCATCCTAACATAGACCGATTCTTCTGGATGTTCAATGCAAGCAAACTCCCCCACAACCTGGAAGAATGCAAAAAGGTAAAACACCACAAGCATAGCGCTTACGACATGATAAATGCTGCGAAAAATAACACATCAAAATGCTTACATTTTTCCTTGCTGCTTTTACAGTTCATGATAATACTCGTTGTCGACAACGGCTGGTGCCTCTATGAGATTGACATAGCTGAAAGAACCCTGCATGTACTGGACCCAATGACGACCACTTCTAAAAGGGGGGAAATGGAGAAGAAACACATGAAGACCAGTGGTCTTATCCTGCATTGCCTTTGCAAGTGTCTCCGTGAATGGTATCCAAACTGGCATTTCTCTACATTTCCATGGACTTACAGGTACAACTATGGCATGCACGCCAACTGCAGCAGGTAGCACCCACTCTAAAAACACACCTCCATTCTTATAAACGACTGCTGCTATTAACCTTATCTGGAACAAAAACAATGCAGGGCTGACAGCGGATTCTATGTGCTACACTACATACGGTAGTTCGATGGAATTATGCTCCCAACAATTCCTACAGAGGTACACTTTACCCCATGGTCAACTGCTTTCTCTTTGGACTCTCTGTTAGACATATTTACACTTATCCATCTATGATTTTCCAGCACATGATTGCACACCTGCGGAAGGAGATGGCATACGAAGTTCTGAGGTTCAGCGGCAACAAGATAGATTTCCCCAAGAATACAATCCTGGAGTAAGAGTTGCTTCAACCCAAATAAAAAGCTGGCTCCCTTAAGTTCCATCACCCTCGTGGATTGACCGAGACAGCTATATAACTACCCTGTTCACAAGCCAAACCGATGGTTCAAGTGGCAGATAAGAGTTTCACCGCAGCTATATCACGCACTCTACTTCTGCTTTTGTATCCCTCTCGCGTTTAAAGACCTAGCTAAATATATGTGTACTTTGCACTAATATTAATTGGCCCTGGCGCCATGTAATCGACTAGTATGATGTAACGTAATCTGACTAGTATGCTACCATGTAATCAACTGCTATGTTGTCGTCTGAATGACTTTTCGGTAGCCTCAATTTCGTAACGTAAGTAGCTGATGCTCCCATGGTGAACCCATTCCCCGTTTTGTTCTTATGTTTTCCAAATATTTCAGAATACAAAATGGCAAAAATAAAACACACATTACCGAGCTGATGCTTCTACACTGCCTGCTAACCGCCCCCGCATAATATCCACCTTCAGACACTTGGGAAATAAACGATGCAACAAAAAATACTGTATCGCGCGCACCCATTGTATCCACGGTGACGACGAGTGACGCCGTAACATACTGTATCACGCACATACTGTATCACGCCTTATATAAGCGCACCCCTTATATAAGCGCACCCCTTATACTGTATCACGGCGCGCGCTGAATTGGACTGGGAACGCCATCGCGCTTATACTGTATCACGCACATACTAAAGACGGGTCGACCCTGAGGGGTACCCGCGCGAGCATGAATGCGAAGTGATGTGGAGTCGGGTTGACCTGAGAGGTGCCCGCGAGGTAACTACGAGGTGTGGCCGGGCATTCTTAGCCCTTGCCGCAAGTCCTCGAGATGGAGCGACGGGGTCACATCGATCGTGAGTCTCTGCTCGTTACCGCGCGCTCCTAATCCACTAACGGTTTGGATATTTGATCCGAGGGGCCTCTGGCCTGATAGCACTAACCATCACGTGGGCATAGTATGGGCGTTCTGCGTCGTACACTTCAGCCGAAGCTTAATGGACATCAGCAACTGATGCGGCACACGCTGGGTTGGACTAGGAACGCAACCGCGCTTGTATAAGGGGTTGCTAGGTCTGCTCACCGGCGGTGCACGTAACGTGCAGGAGTTCCCGGGGCGAAGGCCCAAGACCCCTGGGGGCATAGGTTAGACCGGCATGCTGACCTCTCTGTTAAGTATTTGGTCGGGTTGTGGCGTGTTGCTTAGCCGAGGCCGGGCATGACCCGAAAAAGTGTGTCCGGCCGGAGTTAAGCGAGCGTGGTGGGTAACTTGGTGCACCCCTGCAGGGAAGAAACATCTATCGATAGCCTGTCCTACGGTAACGGACACTCGGAGTTGTATCCCGATCGGTACAACTAGAACATGACTTGAGATGAGAACTGGATAGTACGGCTCTGGGATTGCTTTCTCGCAGGGAGTCGAGGAACAATCTCTGGCCGAGGTTGATGACATTACTGCTATAATTTACATTATGTTATTCTGCTCTCTTCTAATGCTGCGAGACTGTTGAAGATGCTGAAGATGCTAGTCTTCGATAGGACTAGGCTTTCCCCCTCTATTCTGGCATTTCTGCAGCCCATTCCACATATACAGCCCCCCTTGAAAATGTTGCATATGTAGTGTAGATCCTTGCTTGCTGAGTACTTCGGATGAGTACTCACGTTTGCTTTATTTTCCTTTATTTTCCTTTATCCCTTTGTCGCATCCAGACGACGGAGCCCCGGAGCCAGTTGTCCCCGTCGACGACCACTACTACTACCAGCCCGGAGAGTACTACTACTACGAGGAGCCGACCAACGACCAGGAGTAGGATCGGAGGGTCCAGGGCAGGAGGCCCACGCCTTTTCGATCGTAGTTTTTATTTTGCCCCGCCTCTGTGAAGGCTTATCTCTCTGTTCTGTAATATATCTGTACCCAGATATCTGACGCTTCCGCTGACACTTGTATGCCATCGAGCTATGTATTCAAGCCCTCGAGGCCTGGCTTGTAATATTAAGCTTGTATGACTTTATTTATGTTTTAGAGTTGTGTTGTGATATCTTCAAGTGAGTCCTTAGGCTTGATTGTGTGCATTTGCGTGTATGGTTAGTGCACGATTAAGCCGAGGTCGTCACAGGTTGGTATCAGAGCCGACTACCTCTAGGAATCCCCCTATCCAACTCCTTGGCCGAAGTTGAGTCTAGAAACCGAAAAACTGTTTTACTAACTTGGCTGTGTGGCTTACGGGCCCACGTCGCCAACTAGGTGGTATTAGGATCTTTTATTCCTCGTCTTTACTCCGGGATTCTAATCTCTCATCTATTCGGGTTTAATAAAATTTAATAACACCGACACTTAGGATCTCGTTACTTCTATCCAACCGGAGAGCTGGATTCAGTGCGATTTCCCTGTCTTTGATCTGATTAGTCTGATAATCATTTTCCTTTCGATTGGGTTGTTTAACCTTTTCTTTCCAAGTTATCTTATACCTCGCTTACCGTCATTTGACACTTTTGGAATCTCCCGGAAAAATGTGTCGTGTTCAGCGTCAACATTTTGAGTTCTTCCGAGATGTTAATTGAATTCATGAACGGCAATGCCATCCTTGCCCTCGCTGATCTGTGTTGTCATCGTCAATCTCTTTGACTACCTGCCCACGTATTGCCGTTAACCCGGAGCGTGTTCAGGCTATCCTTGACTGGACTCCTCCGAAGAATGCCAAGCAAGTCCGAAGCTTCCTCGGTCTAGCCAGTTAATGCCGCCGATTCGTCGAGAACTTCTCCAAGATCGCCAAGCCCCTGACTAATCTGCTCCACAAAGGCGTTAAGTTTGAGTGGACAGACAAATGTCAGGAAAGTTTCCAGACCCTCAAGGACAAGCTTACTTCTGCTCCAGTGCTTGCTCCTCCTGATTCTCGCAAGGACTTTGTGATATATTGCGACGCCTCTTGTCAGGGATTAGGCTGTGTCCTAATGCAAGAACGAAGAGTAATTGCGTATGCTTCACGTCAATTGCGTCCGCATGAAGAAAATTATCTAGTGCATGATCTTGAACTTGCTGCAGTGATATATGCATTAAAGTTATGGCGGCATTACCTTCTGGGTAATCGATGTGAGATTTATACCGATCACCAGAGTCTGAAATACTTGTTCACCCAACCGGATCTTAATCTCCATCAGCAACGATGGTTAGAAACAATTACGGACTATGACTGCGGTATTTCATATACCCTGGGCAAGGGTAATGTAATGGCCGATGCCCTAAGCCGCAAGTCATATTGCAACAACCTCATGGTTAGGCGAGCTCAACCTCGTCTCTATGCAGAATTGAATCAGCTGAATCTGCGAATTGTTCCCCAAGGTTCTCTTAATAACCTTGTGGTACAACCAGACCTTCAGAAGGCTATTAAGGAAGCGCAAGCCAAAGATGCTGAAATTGACTTGATGAAGAAAGAGCTTCACCTTGAGAAGTACCGAGATTTCTCAGTTGCTGAAGATGGAACATTATATTTCAGAGACCGCATTGTAGTACCTCAATTCGAGCTTATGACAGACAAGGTCATGAAGGAGGCTCATGATACGCCACTGTCTATCCATCCGGGTAGCACCAAGATGTATCGCGATCTTCGACAGAGGTACTGGTGGTCCAGAATGAAGCAGGACATTGCTCGATACATTGCTGAATGTGATGTATGTCTTCGCGTGAAAGCAGAACATCAGAAGCCAGCTGGAATTCTGCAACCCCTCCCTATTCCTCTATGGAAGTGGGATAAAGTGCAGATGGATTTCATTACTGGTCTTCCCAAGTCTCAGAAAGGTCACGACGCTATTCTTGTCGTCGTCGATCAACTTTCCAAGGTTGCTCATTTCCTACCTGTCAAGGAGACTATCACTGCTAGTCAACTAGCAGAGCTGTATATCTCCAGAATCGTTTCACTCCACGGTGTTCCGAAGGAGATCAGTTCGGACCATGGCGGTCTTTTCACGTCCAAGTTCTGGGAAAGTTTCCAAGAAGCTATGGGAACTCACATTTCTTGGAGTTCAGCTTATCATCCTCAATCCCAAGGCCAAGTTGAGCGCGTTAATCAAGTGCTTGAAGACATGCTTCGAGCTTGTGTTATATCCTTCGGTAAGAAATGGGAGGAATCTCTCCTGTATGCCGAGTTCTCTTATAACAACAGCTACCAAGCCAGCTTGAAAATGGCCCCCTTCGAAGTTCTCTATGGACGTAAATGTCGAACCCCTCTGAATTGGTCAGAAACTGGGGAACGACCTCTTGTTGGACAGGACATTATTTGACACGCTGAAGAACAAGTCCGCATTGTCCGAGAAAATCTCAAGGCGGCTCAAGACCGCCAGAAGAGCAATTATGATCACAAGCGATGGGGTCTGACTTATCAACCAGGTGATCAAGCTTATCTCCGTGTCACTCCTATGAAGGGCACTCGTCGTTTCGGATTCAAGGGCAAGCTAGCTCCTCGCTATATTGGTCATTTCCGCATCGTGGCTAGACGTGGACAGGTGGCTTATAAATTGGAGTTGCCACCACAATTCTCTCATATCCACGACGTCTTCCACGTGTCGCAGCTTCGAAAATGTTTCAAGGAATCTCCACACCGCGCAGTAGATCACGAGATGCTCGATTTGCAAGATGATCTTTCTTATAAGGAGCATCCGATCCGCATCCTTGATGAAGCTGAACGTCGGACTCATCAGAAGACGACCAAGTTCCTGAAAGTGCAGTGGTCGAATCACACTGAAGATGAAGCCACTTGGGAATGCGAGGATCATCTTCGGGAAGAATATCCCGGCCTCTTTCCCTCTACCTCCTAAATTCTCGGGGCGAGAATTTCTTTTAGAGGAGAAGAATTTGTAACACCCCTATGTAATTGCCACTATGATCAGATGATAATAATGCCAAGTCATATCATTTGCAGTGCCTAAACATAGTGGTTAACCAAAGCAAATCAACTCCATTCTGAAAATCAACTCAAATCCCAAAGTGAAATATGAAGTTGATCAAACACTGTTGGAAAAATATTCATTAATTGGCAACTAATCCAGGAACATTTATAAAACCATCATTAATTAAATTGGAGTTAGATAAGTGACTCTAACATCCTGAAACAGCACCAAAACAGCAATATTAAATCCATTTAAAATCATATTAAATCCAAATCTGTCCAAACAAGTTTTCGGTGATGGGTAATATTGCATTGCATTATTTGGACCAAGTTCCATATCTTACAAAAGTGCACAAGTGGCCTAACTAATACCAAACAGAAAACAAATAAAAGAAAAATAGAAAACAGGAATAAAGCTAAAGAATAGAGGCTTGCCTGGCCACTGGGCCGAAGCAACAGTGCCCGTGGCCCAGCCCACCGCGGCCTGCCTCTCTCCTCCTTCTCCCTCCTCCCCGTGTCAGCGCGCGCGCGCACCCGAGCCGACGATGGGCAGCTGTCGCCCATCCCCCGGCGCCGTTGCCGCTGGGAGGAGGATAAGAGCATCCCCAGCGATTCCCCGATCGAACCCTAGCCTCACAATCCCCTCTCCCTTGCTCGCTCCCCTCGCAAACGCCGTCGCCATGGCCACCATCGTTCTCGCGCGCACCGAGCTCTCCGCCAGCTGAGATCTCACCTGGAGCATCGTCTGCCTCATCCGCGTCGACTGGAAGGACTGGATCGAGCTGGAGTGGACTACATCACCGGGATCGACCTCATCCCCTTGCTTCGGTCATCGCAGTTCAACCTCGTCGATCGCCGTCGTCTGCGCTTCTAAGCCTCTCGCCGGGCCTCCGTGAGCCTGCTCGGTGAGCCTCACTTCCCTCTCTCCCCTCCCCGAGTCGCCCCGCTCTTTCCCCTATCCAGTTCGCCGCCGAGCCGAGCTCTGTCCGCCGCCGCGCTTGCTGTAGTCGCCGTTTCCGGCCACCGTAGCTTGCGTCAATAGTCTAGATCGACTCGGCGTGTTGCTCTCGATCAAGCGAGCTCGGAAACACGTGAAATGGTGCCCTTTAGCGAGATCTCGCAGGTCGCCGTGCTTCGGTCTCCGACGTCCTCGTCGCCGGCGACATTCCGGCCACTTCCGAGTCTGACCGATGGCACTGCTCGATGCGCGAGCCCACCAGCTTTCGAACGCAACCAGAAACATGCCGAACGACCCACTGTGCCGGAATTCCGGTCCTCTCCAGTGAGAGCGCCGCCGCGGGAGGCTCGCCGGCGCCTGTTCCGGCGACTCCGACGTGGCAACCAAGTGGGGCCCGCCCGTAGTCACTGCCAGTGGGCCCCAGGCCGCTGTTTGACCCAGTTGACTCTAGTCAACATGGGTTACTATTCCCCCCTCTGACCATGACATGTGGGCCTGGTTGATTAATTAGCTGCTAATGAATAATTAGTTAATCATGTTAGTTAAATGACTCACTGACAGCCCGGGCCCACTAGCTAAACCTCTCTGTTAGTTTAAATTAAATGATGATTAACCCCCTGAGGCTGACAGGTGGGCCCCACCTGTCAATTTGACCAGTCAGCGTCTCTGTTGACTGCTGACATCATCACCTAGTCATGCTGATGTCATAAATCAATTCTGTTAATAAAAATAAATCCAGAAAATCATTTAAACTTTGAAAATTAATAACTTTTAAACCGTAGCTCAGATCGAAAAAGTTAAAACATGAATGTTGCTCAAAACGACGAGACGAGTCTGATCGTGCCGTCTGTTTCCTTGTCGGAACCTCCTACATAGGAGAACGCGTAACTCCGAGCTCGATTCCGGTAGATGAATAGTACACACACCGGTTAATAAATCCTAGATTAATTCTAAAAATAACTAAAATGACTTAGAGGCATATTTAGGCAACCCTGCACTGCATCATAGCATCGCACGTACTGTGTTCCATCTATTTGCATTATATTTACTTGTTTCTTCCCCCTCTTCTCTTTCGGTAGACCCCGACGTTGCCGTAGCTCCTGAGGCAGACGCCGCTCCGGAGTACGACTACGTCCTCGACGATCAGGCCCTTGCCGTCGAGCAGACAGGCAAGCACCCCCCTTTTGAGCATTCCGATATCGCCCACTCTCATCTCTCTTATGCTTGCATTAGATGCTACTGCTGCTGTTACTATCCAATATCTGTTGCATAGCCTGTTTACTTGTAAACCACTGTTGATACCTGCCTGTTATCCTAAACTGTATAGCATAGGATGGGTAGAGCCTTATCAGAAGACCCACTTGTCCCGACTGCCCCGCTGGATAATCAGAAGACCCGATTATCGGGATCGAAGATCAGACCCGGGCACCGCACGTCACTTCTCCCTTTGTTGCTCGACACTACTGGGTTACTATCGAGTGCCGAGGGTGATACCTCGTCAGCACTTCAGATGATAACCTTGTAGGTTAGTTACTCGGTCGTGGTAAGTGAGGGTGATTCCTCCTACACCACCCCCGATAACGGCGTCGTCGTGCAACTTCTCAAGTGTGGACCTCGAGGGTGATACCTCCTTCGTTCGCCTTGATGATAACATCGAGCAGGAATTCCGTCGAGGGTGATTCCTCAGGGTTCCCTTCGGTGTCAGACACACAGTTACTTTGGATATTATGACTTGACTTTGAACCATGATACTAAAGACGGGTCGACCTTGAGGGGTACCCGCGCCAGCATGAATGTGAAGTGATGTGGAGTCGGGTTGACCTGAGAGGTGCCCGCGAGGTAACTACGAGGCGTGGCCGGTCATTCTTAGCCCTTGCCGCAAGTCCTCGAGACGGAGCGACGGGGTCACATCGATCGTGAGTCTCTGCTCGTTACTGCGCGCTCCTAATCCACTAACAGTTTGGATATTTGATCCGAGGGGCCTCTGGCCTGATAGCACTAACCAACACGTGGGCATTGTATGGGCGTTCAGCGTCGTACACTTCATCCGAAGCTTAAAGGACGTCAGCAACTGATGCGGCACACGCTGGGTTGGACTGGGAACACAACCGCGCTTGTATAAGGGGTTGCTAGGTCTGCTCACCGGCGGTGCACGTAACGTGCAGGAGTTCCCGGGGCAAAGGCCCAAGACCCCTGGGGGCATAGGTTAGACCGGCGTGCTGACCTCTCTGTTAAGTATTTGGTCGGGTTGCGGCGTGTTGCTTAGCCGAGGCCGGGCATGACCCGGAAAAGTGTGTCCGGCCGGAGTTAAGCGAGCGTGGTGGGTAACTTGGTGCACCCCTGCCGGGAAGAAACATCTATCGATAGCCTGTCCTACGGTAACGGACACTCGGAGTTATATCCCGATCGGTACAACTAGAACATGACTTGAGATGAGAACTGGATAGTACGGCTCTGGGATTGCTTTCTCGCAGGGAGTCGAGGAACAATCTCTGGCCGAGGTTGATGACATTACTGCTATAATTTACATTATGTTATTCTGCTCTCTTCTAATGCTGCGAGACTGTTGAAGATGCTGAAGATGCTAGTCTTCGATAGGACTAGGCTTTCCCCCTCTATTCTGGCATTTCTGCAGCCCAGTCCACATATACAGCCCCCCTTGAAAATGTTGCATATGTAGTGTAGATCCTTGCTTGCTGAGTACTTCGGATGAGTACTCACGTTTGCTTTATTTTCCTTTTTTCCCCCTTTATCCCTTTGTCGCATCCAAACGACGGAGCCCCGGAGCCAGTTGTCCCCGTCGACGACCACTACTACTACCAGCCCGGAGAGTACTACTACTACGAGGAGCCGACCGACGACCAGGAGTAGGATCGGAGGGTCCAGGGCAGGAGGCCCACGCCTTTTCGATCGTAGTTTTTATTTTTCCCCGCCTCTGTGAAGGCTTATCTCTCTGTTCTGTAATATATCTGTACCCAGATATCTTACGCTTCCGCTGACACTTGTATGCCATCGAGTTATGTATTCGAGCCCTCGAGGCCCTGGCTTGTAATATTAAGCTTGTATGACTTTATTTATGTTTTAGAGTTGTGTTGTGATATCTTCAAGTGAGTCCTTAGGCTTGATCGTGTGCATTTGCGTGTATGGTTAGTGCATGATTAAGCCGGGGTCGTCACACGCCGGCCCGTTCGTGTTGCGCTGGGGAGCACCGATGCCGGCGGTGGTCGTGTCGCACTGGGCCTCCTCGGCGTTGAAGGGCGCTCCAGCAGCGTGCACGAAGCAGGGGCTGGAGGGATTGGGGGACGGCGTCGCCCTCGGCCTTCTCCCCGCCGAAGGGCGCTCCGACAGCATCGACGAATCAGGGGTTGAAGACATGTCTGATCCCTAAGATAAATGACCAAGCAGGGATTAATCAAAACAAACCAACAATGGCACTATCTAATTAATTTAGGGAGACACAATCCAACAACACATGCCCATGATCAACCTGTCCTCCCCTCCCCATCACAAGCGCCAACCAAACACCTAAGGATGGCGGTCTAATTACCATGCCATGCATAGTCCCTACAATTATCTATAACCAGTCATGTGATTTGTTTAATCCTCAAGCTAACCGCCTAAACCAAGGATTAACCCGGACTAACAAACAGATCCAGACAAAATTTAATAACACGAGCCAATGCCAAACTCGCAACTACTGGACAAAATAAGAAATGCAACAAAAATGTCCTAGGAACCTAGCCATGCTGTACTGTCTCCGGCAGAGCAACAAAAATTCCAAGGGATCCAAGCAGACCTAATGCATCCAAAAAAAATTAGCCAGATCCGAGCAGCCAATACATCCAAATACCTCCAGGACCAATCCATAACAACCTACCTACATCTATTCACTCTAGCAGAGAGGAAAAATGAAAAAAAATCAGAACAACTCACCAACCAGAGGTGTCAAGGATGCAGAAGGTGACAACTAAACAACCACCCCACCCAGGGGCAGCACACGCAGGAGCTCGGCCATGGCCACCACCGTGCTCAACAACGGGCCGTCGCGCCCGGGCGAGCTCGAGCTCGGCCACGGCCGCCGCTGCGCTCACCAACGCGCCCACAAGTCCGAGCTCAAGGTCGTCCATGGCCGCCACCGCGCTCACCAACGAGCCCCCGCGCCAGGATCCGCCGCACCCCTCGACCCCTCCAAGCGGTGGGTACACCCTCAATCCTCCTCTCCATGCAGCGGCGCTGGTTGTGGAGAAGGAGGCGACCGTCGGGGCCCAGCTCGACGGCGGCGCGGATCCAGAAGCCCCGCCCGTGTCCGTGGCCGTAGCCGTGGTAGATCTGGCCGCCACCAAGGGAGAGGCCGGCGGTAGGGGGGAGGGAGAGGGAGAAGGTGGAAGTCGCCGATGGAGCACTCACGGGCGGCGCCGACGATTGCGCTGTCGGCCACGACCACCTCGACCCGCCGTTATGCAGGGGGGAAGGAGGGGAGGGGAGGGCGAGTCGGCGAAGGCGGCGACGCGACGGCAGGGGAGGGCGAGGGAACGTGCGGCGGCGGCGTATAAAGGGGCTAGGGTTAGGGAAGTGGGGAGCAAAGAAGAGGAGGGGGAAGCGAGGAGAGGAGCAGAGAGGACGACGCGCTGGGTGCCCTATCGGCACCCCTCTCCTGGGATGCGAAAAGACGGAAATGCCCAAGTGGGGGTAAAGTATTTACATTCCGATGCAATTGAAATTTTATCGGACGGCTGAGAACGATCGGGACCGAGATCGCACGGCTCACATGAAATCAACCCGAGATTCGACGGTCTGTATTGCGAAGAGATTTCGATCCGACGGCCAGAAGTCGCTAAACTCTGAGGAGCCTCGATGGGTGCTTCGTTTCTTCTTTTTGGATTTGTTAAATAGTTTTATTGAAGCATCACGAGAGAAGCGTTTTGGAGGCCGAGCTCCATGGGCCTTTATTTTTGAAAAATTCAAATTCAAACTTTTATGGTTCAAAAAATTCTGAAAAAAAATATGCGTGTATGTAAGGATGTAACCCACATGTGTGTAAAAATTCATGATGAAATACCTTGCGTTGCGACATGTACAAAAAAGACAAATTCATGGCCTGGGAGGATGAATAGTATCATATGTTAAACAGTCCCAGATTTGTCTTTTTTGCATAGCCCTCATTTCAATGTATTTTGAACTGAAAACTTACACACATGTATGTTATGCCTTCATGTATCTGTATTTTTTTCAGAATTTTTTGAAATATAAAAATATGAATTTTGATGAAATTTCAAATTTGAATTTGGAGGCCGAGCTCCAAAGGGGTTTCCGCATCATAGATCGGATCATAGTAGTTTTAATAAGTTGTTAAATGTCTCTTGCTTTCCGTACTTTCACTTGACATTTTCTACAATATCCGTATTTCCACTTGATATTTTTTACAATATCCGTATTTCCACTTTGAACGAGTTGCCTTTAGTGCAACCTTTTCTTTTCGACTCCTTTGATGCTCTCACCTAATCACACCCCACCTGCTCGGTCTCCTTCCGTCGCCTCTAGTCGCCGCCGGCTGTCTTCTTTGTCCTCGTTGCCCGCCAGGATTCACCCTCGCTCCCTCTCCTTGCCGCGCGGCCGACCTCCCCGCCGGTCCCCTCTCCCCGCCGCCGCTCCCTGCTAGACAAGGCAGGTGCGGCTTGCCTGGCCCCCAAATTAATCCGGCCGCAACCTGTCCGGGTTGATCCTCTTAGCGGACGCCAGGAGATCAGCCGTTGTCCCCGTGGTCTCCTCCGCCGGCACGACTCGCAGGTGAGTCGTCCTTTGCCTCCTCGATTAGCCGGCCTTGTCCGCGCCGATGCTCTAAGGCTAATTATCAGCTGTACTAATTCAAGATCGTCCACGCGCAGAAACTTCAGTCTTCAACTGTACTAGTCTGGGCCCAAATCCGACCGCCGGAGCACGGATCTGTCCAGATTGATCCTTTTAGCTGACGCCGGGAGACCAACCAATCGACCTCAGCCTAGCCGTGGCCCTCGTCGTCTCCTGTGCCGGCGAAGCTCCCAAGCAAAGTCGCGACCAGCAGCACGTCCACAGCGGGAGGCATCACTGTTCACTGGCACGGTGAGTCTGACTGTCTAGTGCCTCCTCCATTAGGCGGCCTAGTCCATCGCTTCCGTCAACCTAGCCCCTGTATCAGCTGTACTAATTCAGTGTATCCGACTTCAGAAACTTTCCATCTCAAGGCTCAAGCAAAGAACAAACTTCAGCTGCGGCCACTCTCCATGGAAAATGCCTGCACGAACCTCAACCAAGTCGTACGCTCGGTGCGGCTGCTCAAGATCGACGGGTTTAGCTTGACCGTGAGCCTGAGCTCTGAATATCGCTTCACATCCAGATGGAATGTCGATGGGTATGATTTGGAACTTGGTATCTATCCTGCAGCCAACCCCTTATATCCAGATGGCAACAAGTTTGTGTCTCTGAGACTTATGTTTCTCAGTAAAGCCCGCACAGAGTGTGGCGTGCCAGTGAGCCTAGCCTGACAGCTGGTAGATCCGAGTGGGGAGCTTGAACCATTTAAAGAGGACAGTGTGTCCGAAACCTTCTTTGCACCCCACTACTTCAAAGAACTCTTCTTCGTGAATAGGAAGTCCATACCATCTGCTTATCTCCGGGATGATTCTCTGACTCTGCGATGTGCCATCACAATGCTCAAGGAATTACCAGCACAAACCATCCCAGCTGAAGAGGTGATCACTGTACCATCCACCAATTTGCACCAGCACCTCGGCGAGCTCCTGGAGAGCGAGACGGGAGCCGATGTCACCTTTCTCGTGGGCAATGAGTCGTTTGCTGCACACAAGGACATACTTGCCGCAAGGTCTCCGGTTTTCAAGGCCCAGTTCTTTGGAGACATGAAGGAGAGGTGCTCGCAACGTGTGGAGGTGAAGGACATGGAGGTGGCAGCATTCAGGGCCATGCTGCACTTCATCTACACCGACACGGTGCCCGAGCTTGATCAACCGCTCGACGTGGTGGCAACACTTGCTCAACATCTGCTTGCTGCTGCTGACTGGTACGGTCTCGATAGGCTCAAACTGATTTGTGAAGTAAAGCTCTCTGGTGGCATCACTGTCGACACCGCAGCGACAACTCTTGCTTTGGCGGAGCAGCACAATTGCTCGAAGCTCAAGACCAAATGTGTCGAGTTCATCGTCAGCACTCCTGCAGTTCTTGATGATGTGTTGGCGACGGAGGGGTATAGGCACCTGGAGGCAAGCTGCCCTTCGGTCTTAACTGAGCTTCTCAAGTCTGTCCATGGGAGGAAGTGTTGAAGTGTAGCCATATTGCTAGACTTCCAGGATCTGACAATGCGTGTAATCTCTGTTTGTGCTTGTGAGAAATGATTAATGCATACTAGAAACTTGTGTCTGTATTTACCTATGTCCTGTTATGAGCAACTTAATGCTTTCACCCCCCCCCCCCCCCTACAGTGGTTGTAATTTAGTGACTGTCAATGTTGACACAATGTTATACACAGTCCTGATGTCGTGTATGCTGGTAATCTTCTGAACTGAGTGTGCATACAGGTACCTGATTTGCTCAGCTGCAGCCACACCAATCTGGTGTCGTGTATGTTGGGAGGTCATTTGAAGACCTTCTCACAACAAAGTTAGGAACAACACTAGCACAATGCTCCCCCGGGAGTTCTGATTGTGTCAGTTACAAAATTAAGATGATCTCTGTTTTGTAGGCCAAGCGCCAACTTCTGAACCAACCTATTGTTGTCTGATTTGTATAACTGTGCGCTTTGCAAGGCACCCTGCAATATCCTTGAGAATATTTGTGCAGATAACAGAGTTAAGAGATTTGAATATTCGACGATGTAGTTTTCTTGCACTTTTAAGCACAAAAGGTCTGTGCCTCTTTTGTTGCCTTCTCAATGTTTTGGTGTATCTTTAGTGATCATGTCGGGGATGGCGTTTTGGCTCCTGGGAGCATTTGCTCCCGGATGAACAGTAACACGAAAAAAAATATTAAATGTTTTCAAAAAATTCTGAAATTTTTTGTAGATGATTGTATTAGTGTCGCAAACATGCATGACAATTTTCATGCGAAACGGAGCGGTGGTGTTTTGTCGGCAAAAAAAAAAACAAATTTGGGATGACATTTTGGGGTAACTTTTGGTGTTCGATTTGTTTTTTTTGTACAAGCCAAAATGTTTAACCTTTTTGCCTCAAAATTTGCAGGTGACATTTGGATGTGACTAAGTACACAAAAAAATTTTGTCTTGATTTTCTTTTCATTTCTAAATTTTTTTTTGGCCCCGGGAGCCAAATTGACTTTCCGGATCATGTCCATCTATACAAAGGCTTGACTGCTCTGTTTTTCATGTAAAGCTTGAGGCTGCTCCAGACTGCTTCAAATTCTAAAATCTTTCTTATCAGATGTCCCTGAAGGGGCTTCAAAGCCTAAAATCATCTGGAGTGTGATCCTTTTATATCATTTTACACCTCCCGGGAGTGTGATCCTTTTACATATCATTTTACACCTCCCGGTTGTCATGTAGAATTTCTTCACTAATAAATAGTTCACCTTTGATGATAATATTCTTCATATATTCCTCTTGGACATGCATCAACTTGTGGTATTATAAGCTACAAGTAACCTGTAACGTGACTGCTAAATGAGATTACGGAGTATTATGCCTATATATAACGTAAACTTGCAGTACTATATGCGTCAGCTCAGGAAATCTAAAATGTCTAAAAATTCACACAAGTAGATGATGGTGTATTTCATGCAAAGTTTTGCATTTTTTTTTATTACCTGTCTCCTTGTATATGCTTATCAATTTTCTCACCTTCAGCCACATAGTATGAGGCAGGCTAGCTCTGGACACAGGGGATGGGGGAGTAAAGAGGGAGAAGAGAGAGGTTACAGAGGGAGAAGATAAGAGTGTTCACCCAGCAAGAATAAAGAAGACTACACCAGCGACTCGCGTTGATGGTGGGCGACCGAGTGAGTGGAAGGTGACTAGGTGAGATGAGTGGAAACATGAAAATATTCACTCGAGCAGGGCCCCTTGAAATGAGAAAGTAGCAAAAAAAGGGACATTCAACAAAGAAAAACTCCCCACCAAAGAAGATTCCCACCACCTGATCTGACCATTTATTCTGCCTGACTGCTCTTTCTTTTCTACTACTCTAGTTTTTTAGGTACTCTACATTATTATCTGATAATCATCAAGGAAAGCAACTAATAGGAGCTGGATTCCTACCAGGTCTAGCCCTCAGGTTGTAGGGGTGGAAGGGGGGCTGTCGAGGCGAGGGGCGCGAGCGGCGGCGCTGTGGCGCCGTGGTCGCGCGAGAGGGAGAGAGAGGGCGCAGGGGTGCGGCTAGGGTTTAGGGTTTCCGGCTCCTGAAGGGAGCCGGGCAATAGTTATGACTTATTGCTTGATTCCAAAACGAGTCCTTACAAATGTTTATATAATCCTTGATGAGCTAATAAAAATAAAGATAAGTTGGGCCAAGCCCCTAACTAGTCGCGCCATTGGGCCTCCTCCAGCTATAGTGAACGCCGGTCATAACATCTCTCCCCGCCTGCGCAAACAGCTCGTCCTCGAGCTGGAAGTCTGGAAAATGCTGGCGGAACTCCTCGAGCTGCTCCCAAGTGGCGTCCTCCTCCGGAAGGCCTTGCCACTGGATCAACAAACGCCAAGCACCTCGGCTCTGTTGGGCCTTCAACACCTTCTCTGGACCCGGAAGGAGACGTCCATCGGAGGTTGGAGGAAGAGCCGGCGCGGCTGCCGGCGGATCGCCACGGAAGGGCTTCAACAAGCCCACATGGAAGACGTCGTGGATGCGGGCGCCAGGCGGAAGCTGAAGGCGGTAGGTGACGTTGCTGATGCGCTCCAACACCGGAAACGGTCCTACGTAGCGAGAGCCCAGCTTGCGCTTGGCGCGTGGGTCCAGTGACTGCGTGGTGCGGTGAAGGAGCCGTAGCCACACCCAGTCACCCACCGCAAACTCCGCCTCGCGGTGGTAGGCGTCGTAGTATTTCTTGGACAGCTGCTGGGCCTGGAGAAGACACTGGCGCACCTCGGCAAGGATCTCATCCCTGCTGCGGAGAAGGTCGCATGTCGCCTCCGTCCGGACCGTCCCGGGTTGAAACGACAGGATGGGTGGTGGAGGACGGCCGTAGACCACCTCGAAGGGCGTGGCACGCAAGGCGGAGTGATGAGAGGTGTTGTAGCAGTACTCCGCCCAAGCGAGCCAGTCCACCCAGGTGTTGTAGCAGTACTCCGCCCAAGCGAGCCAGTCCACCCAAGCACGTGGACGATCACCTGTAACACAGCGTAAGTACATAGCAATCACCTTGTTGACCACCTCGGATTGGCCGTCCGTCTGGGGGTGGAATGCCGTACTCAGGCGCAGTTTCACGCCCGCCATCCGAAAAAGATCGCGCCAGACATGGCCAGTGAACACCGGGTCGCGGTCGCTGACGATCGAGGAGGGAAACCCATGGAGGCGGACGATGCCGTCGAAGAAGGCCCACGCGACGGAGGTGGCGGTGTAGGGATGGCCGAGTGCGATGAAGTGCGCATACTTGGAGAAGCGGTCGCCCACCGTAAGGATGACGGACTTGCCGCCCACCTTAGGAAGGCCCTCGATGAAGTCCATGGAGATGTTGGCCTAGACCTGAGAGGGCACCTCAAGGGGCTGTAGCAGTCCCGCCGGCTGTAGTGTCTCCGTCTTGTTGCGCTGGCACGTCACGCAAGACCGCACCCAGTCCCGTACCAGCGCACGGTCGCCGGGGATGTAGAAATCTGCTCGGAGATGGTGGAGGTTCTTCTGCACACCATCGTGGCCAGCCGAGTGGGCCAGCAGCAGGGCCTGGTGGCGGAGGTCGCCGTGATCCGGCATGAAGAGCCGCCGCCCATGCAGGAGCAGGCCATCGTCCAGGCGCCATGGCTCCTCCAGGTCGCCGGCCTCGAGGCGCTGACGGAGGTGTTGCGCGTCTGTGGCGCTCACGGTGGCACGGCGGATGTCGTCGATGAAGGCGAAGGAGGGCCCCGAGCGGGTGCAGAGGACCGCCCCCGCGGTGTCGACGGCGTCCGTGTCGTGGCCAGCGTCGCGGCGGGACAGCGCGTCCGCCACGGTGTTGAGGCGACCCGGACGGTACTCGACGGTGAAGTCGAATCCAAAGAGCTTGATGATCCACAGATGCTGCGGCACGGTGGAGAGGCGCTGGTCCAACAGGAACTTGAGGCTGTAGTGATCCGTGCGAATACGGAACGGCCGCCCCCATAGATACAGCCGCTAGTGGCGCACAGCCTGCACCAAACCGATGAGCTCCCTCTCATAGGCCGCGAGCTTGTGATGGCGTGCGGCGAAGGGCCTGCTAAAGAACGCGAGCGGCCCGTCGCCCTGATGAAGGACGGCGCCAAACCCCACGCACGAGGTGTCGCAGTCCACCATGAACAGCTTGTCGAAGTCAGGCATCTGCAGGACAGGCCCTGTAGTGAGAGCCTGCTTGAGGGTCTGGAACGCCTCGGTCGTCTCAGTATCCCAGGAGAAGGCGTCGCGGCGCAACAGGCGCGTGAGCGGAGCCGCGATGAGGCTGAACTCCCGGATGAACTTCCGGTAGTAGCCCGCGAGGCCCAGGAAGCCGCGGAGGGCCCGCGGCGAGTGCGGCATTGGCCAAGCCGCGACAGCCATGACCTTGTCGGCATCCATCGCGACACCCGCCGCCGAGATGACGTGGCCGAGATAGGCGACGGATGTCGTGCCGAACGAGCACTTCGAGCACTTGAGGTGCAGATGGTGCGCTCGAAGCTCGTTGAAGACGATGGCCACGTGCTGCAAGTGCTCCGCCCACGATGAGCTGTAGATAAGAATGTCATCAAAGAAAACGAGCACAAACCGGCGCAAGTAGCGGCGGAGAACGTTGTTCATCAAGGCCTGAAATGTCGCCGGGGCATCGGAGAGGCCAAAGGGCATCACCAAGAACTCGAAGTGGCCATGATGAGTGCGAAAGGCCGTCTTCGCGACATCGTTCGGGTGCATCCGCACCTGGTAATATCCCGAACGGAGGTCGAGCTTGGTGAAGAAGCGTGCCCCGTGTAGCTCGTCCAAGAGTTCATCCACGACGGGGATAAGAAATTTTTCCTTGGACGTCTTGGTATTGAGAGCACGGTAGTCGATGCAGAAATGCCACGAACCATCGGCCTTGCGCACGAGGAGCACCGGCGCGGAGAACGATGATGTCGAGATCCGGATGATGCCCTGTGCGAGCATGATCACACACTGCCGCTCCAGCTCGTCCTTCTGCAACTGGGGGTAGCGGTACGGTCGCACGGCGACGGGAGCTGTGTCCGGCAGCAGGTGGATGCAGTGGTCATAGGGCCAGACAGGCAGGAGGCCCTGTGGCTCGTCGAAGAGGTCACTGTGCTGCTGCAACAGGCTAGCCAACAGGGGATGCTCGGCGTCGACGGCGGCCGCCGTCAACTGGGACTGGGGCACCGCCGGGGAGGCGCCGCCCACGCCCTCCCACCGGACATGGCGACCCAGGCACCAGAAAATCATCGTCATGGCATCGAAGTCCCATAGGATGGGACCCAGGGTCCGTAAAAAGTCGACGCCGAGGATGAAGTCGAAACAGCCCAAGTCAATGCCGACACAGGTGACGGTGAAGTGCTCGTCGCCGATGATGATGGGGACATGTCGAGCAATACCCTGGCAGTGTAGACGGTCACCGTTGGCCATGGTATCTCGTAGCTGCTCCCCGCCAGTCGGTTGCAGTGCCAGGTGGCGCATGGTGGCCCCGGGCAGGAAATTGTGGGTGGAGCCCGTATCCAGCAGTGCGAGGAACCGCTGTCCATTGATAGTCACCGGCAGCAGCATAGTCTTCTCCGTCCGTATGCCCGCGAGTGCATGGAGGGAGACCACGAGGGTGTTCGCCTAGGCGGGCCCCGGGGGAACCTCGTTGGCCAATGGGGCGACCGGGTCGCCGAGCCCGGCGGCGGCGGCGTCCTCCTCGATGTAGTCTGCAGCCTCCAAGTAGAAGAGGCGCAGGCAAACGTGGCCCGGGACGTAGGGCTCGTCGCAGTTGTAGCACAGCCCCTGACGACGGCGCTCAAGCTGCTCGGCCGGGGTGAGCCGACGGAAGGGGCGCGTCGCGGCCGGGGCGTTGGGCGCCGCGGGGGCCTTGGCAGGACGCCCCGGCGCTGGTGGTGTCGGTGTCGGCCGGGGGGCTGTCGGGCGGCCCGGGGCGATGGCGCCTGATGCATGGCCACCGCGCGGCGCTCGAAGGCGCGGGCATAGTACATGGCCGTCTGGAGGTCCTGTGGCCCGCGCATCTCCACGTCCACGCGGATATGATCCGGCAGACCGCCAACAAAGAGCTCGGCCCGCTGGCGAGCCATGACGCCGGGCGCGTGGCAAGCCAGGGCCTATAAGCGGTCAGCGAAGTCTTGCACCGTGGAGGTGAAAGGCAGGCGCCCAAGCTCCGCCAGCCGGCTCCCGCGTATTGGCGGGCCAAAGCGTAAGAGGCATAGCTCGCGGAAGCGCTCCCAAGGGGGCATGCCGCCCTCGTCCTGTTCGAGGGCGTAATACCACGTCTGCGCTGCGCCCCGGAGGTGATAGGAGGCGATCCAGGTGCGGTCGAATGCGAGCGTGCGCTGCCCCCTAAAAAATTGGTCGCACTGATTGAGCCAATTCAGGGGGTCCACGGTGCCGTCGTAGGTGGCGAACTCGAGCTTGGAGAAGCGCGGCGGCGGCTTGCCGTGGACGACGAAGGGGTACGCCTCATTGACACGGAGCAGCGAGGACGACGGAGCCGAGTAGGTGGGCATCAGAGGGCCACCCTGGAACAGGGGCCCGTCGACGCCGTCGTAGGGGCCGGCGGAGCCCGAGGCCCCGCCAAACTGCATGGCCGGGGGCGGTGTAACACCCCTGTGTAACTACCACTGTGATCAATTGCTAATAATGCCAAGTCATATCATTTGCAGTGCCTAGTCATAGTGGTTAATCAAAACAATTCAAATTCAATTCTGAAAATCAACTTAAATTCAAAAGCGCAAAATAAATTTGCTCAAACACTATGGGAAAAATGTTCCTTAAATAGCAGATATTCCAGAAGCACTCATAAAAATATAAACGATGATGATGGAGTTAGTTAAATGACTCAAACCACATGAAACAGCACCAAAACAGTATTATTTAAATCATTTATAATAATATCAAATCCAAAAGAAAACCAACTTTGCCCAAACAAGTTTTTGGTGACAAGGAATATTGCATTGTAATATTTGGGCCTAGTCCCACATTTTACTAAGTAGCAAAAGTGGCCTAACAATTACCAAAACAGTAAAGAATAAAAGAAAATAGAAAACAGAAACAGAAAAATAAAACGAGGCACTGTGCACTTAGGCCGACCACGGCCCGTCTGGCCCAACCTCCCTCTCTCTCCATCGCCGTGTCGCCGCGCCCGTGGCTGCGCGCGCGTGCGCCGGCGAGCGCGCGACACCGCGGCAGCCACCGACGCTACAGGGGCGCGGGAGGATAAGGCCGAGGCCTCGTGCGCCCTCCCTGGTCTCCTCCGCCATTCTCCCCCTCTCTCCTCGCTCCTCCCCTCTCTCCCTTAGATTCACCGTCGCCCGACGCCATCGCCGCCATGCCTCGCCTGTCATCACGGCCACGGCCACCACCTCGCTCCGCCGTCTTGTCGAGGAGCTCCGCCATCGTCTTCTCCATAGATCGGTGGCCTCAGCTGGAGCTGGGGAGCACCGAAGCGCCGGATCCCCTTCGTCCACTTCTCCGGTCGTCGCCGATCTTCCTCGTCTCCGGTGCCGGCCTCTGCTGCTACTCAAATTTCATGGGCCTGCGTGCGTGCCGCTTGGTGAGCATGCCTCCCTCCTCTGCCCTTTAGGCCTTTTAAATCGCGCCATAGCCGTTGCTCCGTTTGCGCCCGAACCCGCTGCCGCCGGCGAGCTCGCTGCCGTGGCCAACGTCTCCGTCATGCGCAGCCGAGCCTCGCATCGAGCTCCTGGAGCTCGTGCGAGTCTAGAAAGGCCCCTAGCATGCCTCCCCGCGCCATGCAGCGCCGGAACCGACGACGTCTGAACTCCGGCGTCCGCTCCGCCGTTCGCCACCGCCGTTTCCGGGCGTTTCCGGTCGAGCCACCGCCGCAGTTAGACGCGCGAGTGTGCGCCCGTTCGAACGCGGGTAGCCGCGCACGAAATAACCCCCTGTAGAGGAAATCCGAGCGACTCCGGCGACGCGCCGCCGCGGATTTGGTCGCCGGAGCTCCTCCGGCGCCGCCGCTGAGCTGGCCAGCGTGGGGCCCACCCCTATGAGGCTGACAGTGGGCCCCAGCTCCTCGGTTGACTTCGTTGACTACGGTCAATGCCATTACTATTCATTCACTGTGGCTGACATGTGGGCCCCCTGTGATAATTAAGCTAATTAGCAAATTAGTTAATCCTATTAACTAACTAAGTCACTGACAGGCTGGGCCCACTCCCTAATAACCCTGTTAGTCAGTTAATTCACTGTTAGAGATAACAGAGGCTGACATGTGGGTCCCACTGGGTTACTATCGAGTGCCGAGGGTGATACCTCGTCAGCACTTCTGATGATAACCTTGTAGGTTAGTTAATCGGTCGTGGTAAGCGAGGGTGATTCCTCCTACACCACCCCCGATAACGACGTCGTCGTGCAACACTTCAAGTGTGGACCTTGAGAGTGATTCCTCCTCCGTTCACCTTGACGATAACATTAGAGGGAATTCCATCGAGGGTGATTCCTCAGGATTCCCATTGGTGTTAGACACACAGATACTTTGGTTACTATGAATGAACACTGAACCATGATACTAAAGACGGGTCGGCCCTAAGGGGTACCCACGCGAGCTTAATAGCGAGTGATGTGGGATCGGGTGGACCTAGATGGTGCCCGAGGGTTGAACACGAGGCGTGGCCGGGCATTCCTAGCCCTTGCCGCAAGTCCTCGAGACGGGGCGACGGGGTCACATCTTTCGTGAGTCTCTGCTCGTTTCCGCACTACCAACACACTAACGGTTTGGATATTTGATCCGAGGGGCCTCTGGCCCGATAGCACTAACCATCACGTGGGCATAGTATGGGCGTTCTGCGTCGTATACTTCAGCCGGAGCTTAATGGACGTCAGCGACTGAGCGGCGCGCGCCGAGTTGGACTGGTTACGCAACTGCGCTTGTATTAAGGGGTTGCTAGGTCTGCTCTCAGCCGCGTTCGCAACGTGCAGGAGTTCCCGGGGCGATGGCCCAGGACCCCTGGGGGCATAGGTTTAATCCGGCGTGCTGACCTCTCTGTTAGGTATTTGGTCGGGTTGCGGCGTATCGTTTGGCCGAGGCCGGGCATGACCCAGAAAAGTGTGTCCGGCCGGAGTTAATTGAGCGTGGTGGGTAAGTTGGTGCACCCCTGCAGGGAAGAAAACATCTATCGTAGCCTGTCCTACGGTAACGGACACTCGGAGTTGTATCCCGATCGGTACAACTAGAACTTGAGATGAATTGGATAGTATGGCTTTGGGATTGCTTTCTCGCAGGGAGTCGAGGAAGAATCTCTGGCCGAGGTTGATGATACTACTACTACTTTACATTATGTTAATCTGCACTCTTCTAATGCTGCAAGACCGATGAAGATGATTGAAGATGCTAGTCTTCGATAGGACTAGGCTTTCCCCCTCTACTCTGGTATTTCTGCAGCCCAGTCCACATATTCAGCCTCCCTTTGATAATGATGCATATGTAGTGTAGATCCTTGCTTGCTGAGTACTTCGGATGAGTACTCACGTTTGCTTTATTTTCTTTTTCTCCCCATATCCAATTGACGCCACCAGATGACGGAGCCCCTGAGTTAGCTGCCCCCGTCGACGACTGCGGTTACTACTACTACCCTCCAGGCGAGTACTACTACGAGGAGCTGACAGACGACCAGGAGTAGGATTCGGAGGGTCCTAGGCAGGAGGCCTACGCCTTTCGATCGTAGAGTTTTATTTTGCCCCGCCTTTATAAAGGCTTATCTCTATTCCTGTAATATATCTGTACCCAGATATCTGATGCTTCCGCTGACGCTTGTATGCCATCGAGCTATGTATTCGAGCCCTTGAGGCCCTGGCTTGTAATATAAAGCTTATATGAATTTATTTATGTTTTAGAGTTGTGTTGTGATATCTTCAAGTGAGTCCTTAGGCTTGATCGTGTGCATTTGTGTGTATGATTAGTGCACGATTAAGCCCGGGTCGTCACAGGCGGCGCCGGCGGTGACAGCACGTGCGGCTGGCCTGAGGCCGTCGTGTAGACCGGCTCGATGGACCCGGCGAGCCAGGCCGGTAGCGGAGATGGCGACGGGGGAAACCGGACCTGGTGGGTGGGCACCCCGGGCGCCGTCGTCGAAAGGCCCAGCCCGGAGGTCGCCGGTCGCGGTGGCGGCAGCTGCTGCTGCGGCAGCGGCATGATGGCGGCGACGGAGGTCGCCGGGTGTGGTGGCTGCCACGGGAGCTGCTGCGGCCCCGTGATGGTGGCGAAGGGGAGGGGGGGCGGCTGCGGCCCATATGGCCCCGCGAGGAAGGTGCGGATGCCCTGGACCACCTGAGTAAGCTCCCGGAGCGCCGCCGACATCTCCTCCGGGCTGAGGACGGCGGGGGCGGGCGCGGGTGGCATCCAGGCGGCGGAGGAGACCGGCCCGGTCAGGGACGGCGCGCCGGCCGCGGTGGTCATCGGCGGCGAGGTGGCGATCGACAGCGGGAGGGTGGCGGTGGGCGGAGGAGTGGACATGATCGATCCCGAGACAGCTGATACCAGATTGATAGGAGCTGGATTCCTACCAGGTCTAGCCCTCAGGTTGTAGGGGTGGAAGGGGGGCTGTCGAGGCGAGCGGCAGCGCTGTGGCGCCGTGGTCGCGCGAGAGGGAGAGAGAGGGCGCAGGGGTGTGGCTAGGGTTTAGGGTTTCCGGCTACTGAAGGGAGCCGGGCAATAGTTATGACTTATTGCTTGTTTCCAAAACGAGTCCTTACAAGTGTTTATATAATCCTTGATGAGCTAATAAAAATAAAGATAAGTTGGGTCAAGCCCCTAACTAGTCGCGCCATTGGGCCTCCTCCGGCTATAGTGAACGCCGGTCATAACAGCAACACGAACAGTCAACTATGTGAGGTCTCCTCAATCTCACACGAACTAGCTTAGCCGGTGGGATCCAGTGGATACACAGGCAGATTAACTGAAGTCGTCGGAGAAGAAAACAGAGGTAAAAACCAGAGCGGAGACACAGAATTTGACTGAATAATTGGGAGCCTTCCTTTATCTTTCTATTCTTTCAGAGTGAATAGTTGGGTAGGTTAGGTTGCAGCACGATGCACCTCACCCTTGTACAACCTTGCTGTCGATGCAGCAGTACCTTGTACTACATCACACTGTTTGGGCACCAAGGGCAGTAAAATTGCACATAACATAGGTGAGGTAAACACACTTTATTACTGTAGATTGATGCATAGTAAGCAGAAACAAGAGAGGAACCTAGCTGAGCTTTAGTTCACTGGAAAGACAGGATACAAAACACAACTACACAAGTTAACTAGACATGCAAACATGACAAACAAAAAAGAGACTATGCAACATCATATGTTGGACCTCGGGTAGCACCTAGATTTGCATCAATTCTTTCTCCCACACGCAGACTTGAGAAGGTCACCCAGCATCGAAGGACAGCTTGTCGCCAAGACAGCATCAAGAACACTAGGCTGGTTCAGGTGTTGGCTCTTCGCCTCCAACACAGAAAGCCCCTTACGTTGTAACTAAGACAATGAGATGGTACTTAGTTTCCTGACGCTGTTCCGAAAGCTGATGTGACAATGTGTTCAAAAGATACTACAAGGTAAAACAAATACAAGGATTGAATGGCTGCAGGCTGCAACTGAGCAAATCATGTCTACACACTCCGAATCATCCTACCCTTAACAACACTGAAATAGCATATTTTTACCACGCTAGGCACACATATGTATCAGCTTGTGCAAATATTGACAAGCACAGAAGAAGAGAGATACCAAATTCTGGACCATTTAGCACTAAATTAGATCAAATTGGAGAGGAAATGCAAGCAATAAGTTGGTCATAACATAAGTAGATGGGCATAAGGTTTTCCATTTGAGGTGAATACAGACACAGGGTTCTTACTAGACCACACATGCATGGCAACCATAAACAGAGACTACAGGCATGATAAAATCTTGGACCATTAGCACTATTATGGTTACCCTTCAACTCTTTCTGCCCCGCGCAGACTTGAGAAGCTCAGGCAACACCATAGGACAGCTTGCCTCCAGATGCTTATATCCATCCGTCGCCAACACAGCATCAAGAATCTCAGGAGTACTAACTATGAATTCAACGTACTTCACCTTGAGTTTGGGGCAGTTATGCTGCTCAGCTAAAGCCAGAGTTGTCGCTGCCGTGTCGATACTGATGCCATCAGAGAGCTTACCTTCGCAGATCTCCTTGAGCCTGTCCAGTCCGTACTTGTCAGCAGCTGCAAGTAAATGCTGAGCCAACATCGTGACAGCCTCATGCTGCTGATCGAATTCCAGCACAGAGTCGGTGTAGATGAAGTAAAGCAACGACTTGAATACCACCGCATCAATGTCCTTGATCTCAACGCGCTGAGAGCTCGTCTCCTTCATGTGGCCAAAGAACTCGGCCATCAGTACAGGGGACCTTGCAGCCAGAATGACCTTGTGTGCAGCGAAGGACTTGCCGGACACGAGAAATGTGACATCCGCTTCCAACCCACTGTTCAGGAGCTCAGCCAGGTGGTGTTGCAAGCTAGGTGATGACCCAGTCACTTCTTTACCCGGCACTGTTGCTGCTCGTGCTGGCAAATCATCCTTGAGCACCGTGACGACGCATAGCACGGTAAAAGAATCATTCCTGAGAAAACCGGATGATGCCAGGCTGCCCGTCGACATAAGACGAACTGGAAGCGAACAATCTTCACTGACGAAAGGCGAGCACATCTGGAGACAGCGGGATACCCATGAACGGTTGAATATACATGACACGCTCTTTTGTTCAGATGGTCGAAGCACGCTCCTCGGATCAACCAAGCGACAGCTTAGGTTCGCCCTCACGATGGACGGGCAGGTCTCGCTGAGGAACACGAGCTTCACCGCCACCCACGGCGTGCCGTCGCGCGCGCGCGGCATCATCGCAGGGTAGATGCAGATCTCCCACTCATACCCACCAATGCTGTAAGTGGACTTGATGCAATCCTCGTTGCCCATGGTTTTGGTGGCACAATAGCCGTCGACCTTGAGCAGCTTTATGGAGCGCACTACATTGGTGACGTTTTTGCTGGCGGTTTCCATGGTGAAGATTGGATAGGGAACACTGGGGACTGTTTCCTCTTTGCTTTGGTTGGGATCTAACGTTTCTGCACGGAACGGTTGCGGATTAGTGCAGGTGATACAGGGTGTCATGATTCAGAACATGAGGATACAGGATAAGGAGAAAAGGGGGGCTCACCGTGCGACTGGAGAAGAAGGGTCCCGAGCTTTCTGGGCGCGTCCTTGTTTGCGAGTACCTGGCGCCAGCCGGCAGAGGAGACGGACGAGCACCACGGCTAGCCTCTCAGTGTCCGGCAAGCGGATCCGGGCAGATCGGTGCTGCGGCGGCAGGATTTGGGTCCCAACGAGCCGGGGCCGCCGTGTCTAGCGGAGAGCGGTAGCGACGGAGGGGGTAGAGGATGACGGCGTCGCCCAAGCACCGAGCGCGGGGTGGTTCCGATGGCGGAGCTGCGGAGGCGGAGGCGGAGGCCAGCGCGGTGGGAGAGGGAAAGGTGGTGGTGGTGGTGGGCGAGGGAGGTGGGAGTGAGGGGAGGGAGAAGCGTGCTCACCCGCCTCCGGCGAGATGAACACTTGGCTTCGGCGGCCACTGGCGTTGACGGCGGCTGACTCGAGTGGAAAAAAGGTGGAAAGAAAATTTCTACAGCACCCAAACAAACCTTATTCTAGTCGGGAAAGGAGACGCGCACCCAGTCCACCACTACAAAGGCCCCTGGCGGCTATTCGACCCCCCACCACCAGATCGTGTTCATCTCCGGCCGATCGGATCGCCCTATCTATCTAGTCGGAAATCGAGCCAAGAAGAAGAAGAAAAGATCAGATGCCCCGTGTGCTGTACTACAGAAGGATCCGTCCTTCTCCTCCGGAGCCGGCTCCCCCCTCCCCGCCTGCTTCTGGCCGGAGTCACGGGCAAACGCCAGCAACCGCATATGGTAACTCCACGCCATCAATGCCTACCACCGCCACCAGCAGCAGCAGTAGCCCTGCAGCACTGGATGATCCGAATTCTCCTTCGTCGCCACTTCCTGATCCCGACAACGAACTGTGTTATGAATCAGGCATCGATCAGTACAGTCCGGATACCCCGGAGCAAGACTGGGTGGACTCTTTCGATCACGCCAAGGACGCAGATTATTTCGAAGCTTTTGTTTGTCTGCGGGACTGCGACGAGTTCGCAAACAGCGCGCTGGAGCACTACAACAAGGAGCAGATCAAGGACGGGATCATCAAGTACGAGCTCGTCAAATCCATCATCAGCTGGAGAGTCATGGACGAAGGTTCCTATTATCACCTAAATTTCACGGCGAGGAGCACTTCAGAAGACAACTCAGAGGAGGAGTTCTTCTTTGCGGAGGTACTTTATGACTGCGTGGTTGGGTGCCGTAGGTGGAAGTTGGTGGGCTTCAGGTGAGCGTAGGTGGAAGTGCTGATCCTCAACGTTGCTATTATTGTGGAGAAGAGGTGAAACACCCGGTGGATGGATCGCTGTTCGAGGCTGGTCATATTGCAAACTATTAACGCTGGTTGATACTTAGCAGTAAAAAAAATTGATGTTGATACTAGCTCTATTGAAGCAGTTGGAGCAACCAGTAACACACTTACAAAGGGAAAGTTGTATCTCTACTCCCATTACAATGTAAGGAATGACTTTTAATTAGGGATATTGTTAAAAAAAGTACTCTCTAGTTATTTGTGTTCATGAAAAAAGGTCTACTTTATTGGAGGTTGAAATTGTTGAATTCCCATCATGTCCAATGTTGTATCTCTAAGTACTTCAAATAATTTCAAATAAGCGTTAATCATAATGTCAGAGGCGCATACGGGGGCACTCACAAGTCACAGTTCATTGTATCTTAGGCCATATCATAATCATTAAATCTATGCTTAGATAAATATAATGGATTGAATTTTACGATTGTATCTAAAAATAGCACTCGTTTTAATGTGTTCTCTGATAGAAAAGATTTGAGCTCTCTTGGGTTCGTTGGTAAGAGCCGCATGTATCTGGATTAAACTACAGTAACTCTGTTTTCTCAAAAATAAGATGGCAGATCATATTTTTGTTTAGTTGCATGGAGACAGGTGGGGTGGAAATTACTCTAAATACACAATGTTCATTCCATCACCATCACAAAAATACTTGGGCCTTTGTAGCATATAGTAAGTTACTATCCTGAAGAAATTTGGCTTCTAAGCATTCTGGACTAGTCAAGGCTCACCCACATGGATCTCATCACGAAGACACACCAAACCTGCACAAGGCATCAAAAGAACATAAACGTCGCTTGCTCAAACATAGAGGTAATTCCGCCGTCCACAATTGTCAGCTCCCTTCAATCTACACAGAATCTGCTAACCTTGTTGCATGCTCAGAAACAAATATCAAAACACATGAATCAGGGTGCCATGGAAATCATACAAAGCACACACACCAATGGCATTCAGTTGTTGGCGTATGTAACATACAGAAGATAGATCAATATCATTGGCACCTAACAGTGTTAGATGGGATTTTCTGAATTTTATTCCCAGTTTCAGTGACAAGGTGTTGCTAAGACTCGGAGTGAAACATACAGCACATGTGTGGCAGAAGCTAGATGAGACAATCATGTTTGTTCACATTCATGTCAGTATCACCTTGTCAATGCTTTTCATCAAGAAACAAAAATTGATAATAACCATTTAGCACAAATTTACATCATAGTGAAGGCAAAATGCAAGGAAATAGGTACTCACAACATACAAAGATGTACATAAGCACATCAAGTTCTTAATTTTATTGAAAGACAGGCACAAAGTAGGAGTACTAGACAAGCATGCTTGACAAGTTCAAATTAACAGATAACAGTACTGTGCAGTATGTACTGTACCATCAAATCTTGGCCCCCTAAACACCCAGATACGCTTTAAATTCTACTCCCACGTGCAGACCTGAGAGGGTCGATCACCACCAAAGGGCAACTTGCCTCCAAGTGCTTATACCCCTCTGTCGCCAACACGGCATCAAGAGTGGCAGAAGTTGTAGTAATGTAATCAACACATTTTGTCTTGAGTTCTAGGCAGTTGTGCTGGTCGGCTAAAGCCAAAGTCGTCGCCGCCGTCTCCAAGTTGATGCCACCAGAGAGCTCGCCGGCGCAAATGAGCTTGAGCCTGTCCAGTCCATACCTGTCAGCAGCGGCAAGCAGATGTTGAGCCATCAAAGTCACCGCCTCTGCCTCCTCCTGTCGTTCAAATTCTGGCACAGTGTCAGTGTAGACGAAGTGGAGCAGAGCCTTGAATACCGCAACCTCCATGTCCTTGATCTCCACACTTGGCGAGCCCTTCTCTATCATGTCTCCAAAGAACGCGGCCTTAAAGACAGGGGACCTTACGGCAACTATGTGCTTGTGTGCAGCAAAAGACTCGCCGGACACGAGAAATGTGACGTCCGCCCCCATTTCGTTCCACAGGAGCTCAGCGAAGTGCTGGTGCAAGTTGGAGGGTGGCACTGGTATATGCACTTGTGGTATATCTGGCAGCTCCTTGAGAACTTCGAGGGTGCATTGTACAGTAAAAGAATCATCTTTGATATAAGGCGATACTTCTAGCACATATCCAGGCATGAGGAGCAGTTCAGATGAGCTATCTTGGGGTTTCCTGAATGTTACTGACTGACGAATTTCCATGGACGGTTTAAGAATTGCTTCCGGGTCAACCAAGCAACCGGTTATAGTCGTCCTTACACCGAACGCACGGGCTTCCTCACTGAGAAAGATAAGATGCAGTGCCACGGAAGGGGGAGCCGATGCCTTACCTGCATGTGGATATATACGGATTTCCCAATCATACCCACCAACATTCCATCTGGATTTTCCATAACTGTTCCTGCTCATGCGACAGGTCATGCTAAAGCCGTTGATCTTGAACTGCCGCGTTGAGCGCACAACCTCGGTAAGGGTCGTGCAGGCATTCTCCATGGCCTAGGCCGAAGAGCAAGTGGTCACAAGTCACAACTCACAACTGAAGTTTCTTCTTTGCGTGAGATGATCAAATCATCAAATGTTTCTACGTGGGAATGATTGTGGGTCAGTACAATTATACAAGGGTGGACCTCTCTTCCATTTTCCTGTTGCCGTTACCACGGCACGGGTACGAGCAATCAACGAGCAATGGAGCAAGGCCCGCGACCAAACACCAAAGGAGGCGAAGAACAACTCACCGAGCTATCGGAGCAGAGCTCGTCGGCTCGCGATGTGCTGCGTCTGGCCGGAAGCACGTTGTGTTGCCCGGGTCTTGATTCGGCGTCGCGCCTGCGGAGGAAACGACGAAGGCTAGGCGGATCAATCCGGGCAGATCGGTGCTCCGGCAGCAAGACTGGGCCCGATGAGACGGACCAATCCTGTCTAGTAGAGAACGGCGTGCGAGGGAAGGCGAGGCCGAGCACGCGGACAGAAGAGTGCTTACCCGGCCAGCAAGAAGAACGAAAGGACTTGAGCCGGCTGCTAGAGTTGATGGTGGTCGAGTGGCTGGAGAGGGAAGGTATTCTTTTCCTTTTGAGTTGGGGGAGTGGGAAGGTGACTAAGTGAGGACCGGAAAAATGAAAAGATTCACTCACGTTGGAGGAGTGGAAAGAGACATTCAACAAGGAAATTCGCCCACCAAAATTTTAAAATCCCCGCCACCTGACCTAAGCTTTTGTTCGGTCTGTTTTGTTGCTCTCTAGGTGTCCTTTTCTTAAGGTACTCTTGCCAGTCTAATCTGATCAAGGAAAGCTATAAAAGCGATCATCCGCGCACCTAAAACGTACGTCTCCAACAGAAATTTAATCACTACTACCTCCGTCCGGGTTTACTGGTCTCCTCATATTTTGACTTATATTTTGATCATGGCTTTAACAAAAGAAAATTAATAGCAAAAATAATATCATTGAAAACTATATGAACCAAACAATATAGCTTTTTATGATATACATTAACATTTTGCTAGTTAAATATATGATCAAACTTTGAGCCAAAATACAATGGAGACTAATAAATCCGGATGTAGGTATACGAAACAAAGAGTTAGTTGTTAGGGTAACTCTAGCTGAACCCTGAAAAGGCTTTAACTCTTCAAAAGATTCTCTTTTGAGAAGTTAAATTAGGCATATTCGAATCTTCAACCGATTAACAATTGCACATGGTTACTAGCAACAAGGTTTCTCCCAAGTCTTCAAAATATAATAGACTACTCAGAAGACATCGATCATGACAAGTGGGATAATAATATGATAAACAATATGTACAAACAAATCATTTACCAACAAATCACTAAGCATCAACTACTAGGTAGCAATTAACATCAGGAAGTGGTCACAACAACTGATCTAATGTTCATAGATTCAGAGTTAGGGTTGGAGATGGATGATGATGGAGATGGTGATGGTGATGATGATCCCCACAATGAGCGGAGTGTTGGCGGTGCAGATGGCTTCGCAAATCTCCTAGGAAAGGGTCTGTAACACCCCGGGAATCATGCTACAGTAATATCCCCTTAATGATGGCCATGTCATCATGATTACTATGCAAATGGCCATTTGTCCAAGATCAAAGTCAAATTCAAATTTAAATTGCAAGTGAAATAATTATTTCTTCGAACGGTACAACTAAAATGTTCGAATAATTCTATAAATTCGCCTGATCATTGTAATGTTGAAACCAACTTCACTTGAATCACAAATAAATTCCTAGGAAATTAATAAGTGGTCCAAAATCACATAACCTGGCCATTTTAAATTCTAAAAATAATTATCCTTTTCCAAATATTCTAGAGACTTGTGTGTGGCTCAACAATATTGCCCTGGATGTTTGTGCGAAGTTTCACATTCGACTAAATTCATTTACTCACTCAATTAAAATGAAAAGTAGTAAAGAAATTAAGAAAAATAGAAAAGACTAGCTAAAGTAAAAGAGAAAAGAGGAGGACCTAAAGCTACTGGGCACTTTGGCCCATCTAACAACTGAACCGGCCCAGCCCCCTCACAGTCTTCTTCCTCCCCCTCGTGTCAGCACCAGACACCATCACCGCCGCCAGGGTCGTGCGATGGACGACAGCCGTCGCTACAGGAGCTTCGGGAGGGAGTATATGGTCTCCCTCAACCCCAGTGCCGAACCCTAATCCCCATACCCTTACTCCCTCGAGCTCTCTTCCCCTCTGTTCTTCCCCCACCGCACGGGGCTGTCACCGTAGCGTCGTCGTTCTCGCGTCCGGAGGCCGCCCCGAGTCGCGCCAGCGTGTTTGGGAGCTGCGCCGGCCACCGCTCCTTCTACGCCGTTCCGTTGGAGCCGGGGAGGTCCCCATCGCCGGAATCAGGCCGTTCCCCTCGTCGGCCACCGTGCACCGCCGTCGTCGAACGCGTCAAGCTCCTGCGCTCCTAAGCCGTCGCCGGCCACCATGCGCAGCTCGGTGAGCACCTGCACCCCTTCCCCGTCCTTTAAGCGCTCGCGTAGTTCCTCTGGCTGGCTGCTGCTCCGTCCCGCCATGCTCGACCCGCCCGCGCGCGCGCTCCGTCGCCTCCGCCCGGCCTCACCCGCCTCCGGATGCACTCGTGCGCCCAGGCGCCCGCAGCTGCCTGCCCGCACCACGCGCGTCCACTGTTGCTCTACGTCGCTGCTGCCGCTGCTCTGCTCTGTCTACTGCTACCGTTTTTACTGTAGCACTGGTTAGCTTTTGCTAAACCACTCCGACCAGCTCCCTAGATAGCAACACAACAGAAGCCAAACCAAGTCTAAAATGAGTGAAGATGATATGTGTGGAAAGTATGCTTTACCAGCTTCATTTTACCCCACTGGACCAAATTCAAATGATGTATAGATTAATTCCTGCGAAAATCACAAAATGCCAAGTTCTGTTAAGTGGAAAACAGAAAAAACAGCTTTATTTTCATAGCTACTTTAGAGCTGCTAATGATCAAGCTAATGAACTCTAATATGGATAAAAGTGATGCTAACATGTAGATCGCAGAAAAATGCTCACAATTAATATAAGGCACAAAATCATAGGATGTACAGAACAATAGCAATAGCCTCCGGAAAACAGCTAAGTGGTGTTTAAAACTGAAGGCTTCTCCAGACTTTGCAGAATTTCAGAGATTTTCAGAAAACTTCGGAAATTCGTAAAAATTCATCCGTAGCTCGGATGGAAAAACCTTATACATCAAAGTTGATCAGGAAGATGAGACGAATCCGCTGGTGCCCTCTATGAGGCTGTCACATGCCCCTAGCATAGCAAACGTGGAACCGTCCCCTCTCTTTCATCTGACCGAAAAATGCCAAGCGTTGGGAAAACATTCCCGGATGTTTTCCCCCTTCGTCTGTATCACCTAGTACTGCGTTAGGTCACACCTAGCACTGTGTATTACCATGTCTTGCTTTGTGATTGCTTTTATTGCTATGTATTTATCTGTTTCCTCCCCCTCTTCTCTCCGATAGACCCTGAGACCGATGACGACCCGATGATCGTCTACCTCGTCAAAGACCCGTTGATGACTGCAAAGCAACCAGGCAAGCCCCCCCTTTGATCATCCCGATATCGCCCATTCTATTTTCTCATGCTTGCCTTAGATTTTGCTACTGTAATTGATTGCTCCTATTCTGATGCATAGCCTGCTTTTGTAACCTGCTTATTGTTACCTTACCTGTTGTGACGACCCCGGCTTAATCGTGCACTAATCATACACGCAAATGCGCACGATCAAGCCTAAGGACTCACTTGAAGATATCACAACACAACTCTAAAACATAAAATAAAGTCATACAAGCTTAATATTACAAGCCAGGGCCTCGAGGGCTCGAATACAAGCTCGATGGCATACAAGCGTCAGCGGAAGCATTAGATATCTGGGTACAGATATATTACATAGAGAGAATTAGGCCTTCACAGAGGCGGGGTAAAATAAAATACTACGATCGAAAGGCGTAGGCCTCCTGCCTTGGACCCTCCGATCCTACTCCTGGTCGTCGAACGGCTCCTCGTAGTAGTAGTACTCGCCAGGCGGGTAGTAGTACTGGTCGTCGGCTGGGGCTTCTGGCTCAGGGGCTCCATCGTCTGGTGGCATCAAATGGAAAATGGGGAAAAAGAAAATAAAGCAAACGTGAGTACTCATCCGAAGTACTCAGCAAGCAAGGATCTACACTACATATGCATCATTTTCAAAGGGGGCTGTATATGTGGACTGGGCTGCAGAAATGCCAGAATAGAGGGGGAAAGCCTAGTCCTATCGAAGACTAGCATCTTCAACAATCTTCGACAGTCTTGCAGCATCAGGAGAGAGCAGATGAACATAATGTAAAGTAGTAGTAGTAATATCATCAACCTCGACCTGAGATCCTTTCTCGACTCCCTGCGAGAAAGCAATCCCAGATCCGTACTATCCAATTCTCATCACATGTTCTAGTTGTACCGATCGGGATACAACTCCGAGTGTCCGTTACCGTAGGACAGGCTATCGATAGAAGTTTCTTCCCTGCAGGGGTGCACCAACTTACCCACCACGCTCGCTTAACTCCGGCCGGACACACTTTTCTGGGTCATGCCCGGCCTCGGCTAAGCAACACGCCGCAACCCGACCAAATACTTAACAGAGAGGTCAGCACGCCGGACTAACCTATGCCCCCAGGGGTCTTGGGCCATCGCCCCGGGAACTCCTGCGCGTTGCGTGGGCGGCCGGAAGCAGACCTAGCAACCCCTTAATACAAGCGCGGTTGCGTAACCAGTCCAATCCAGCGCGCGCCGCTCAGTCGCTGACGTCCATTAAGCTTCGGCTGAAGTATACGACGCAGAACGCCCATACTATGCCCACGTGATGGTTAGTGCTATCGGGCTAGAGGCCCCTCGGATCAAATATCCAAACCGTAGTGGATTAGGAGCGCGCGGAAACGAGCAGAGACTCACGATCGATGTGACCCCG
This sequence comes from Thinopyrum elongatum, assembly GCA_011799875.1. Lineage (NCBI taxonomy): Eukaryota > Viridiplantae > Streptophyta > Magnoliopsida > Poales > Poaceae > Thinopyrum > Thinopyrum elongatum. The sequence continues at coordinate 620,198,082 of CM022303.1, forward strand.
TCGCCCCGTCTCGAGGACTTGCGGCAAGGGCTAAGAATGCCCGGCCACGCCTCGTAGTTATCTCGCGGGCACCATCCAGGTCAACCCGACTCCACATCACTTCGCAATAAGCTCGCGCGGGTACCCCTCAGGGCCGACCCGTCTTTAGTATCGTGGTTCATAGTCAAGTCATAATATCCAAGGTAACTGTGTGTCGGACACCGAAGGGAACCATGAGGAATCACCCTCGATGGAGTTCCCGCTCGATGTTATCATCAAGGTGAACGAAGGAGGAATCACCCTCGAGGTCCACACTTGAGAGGTTGCGCGACGATGTCGTTATCGGGGGTGGTGTAGGAGGAATCACCCTCGCTTACCACGACCGAGTAACTAACCTACAAGGTTAACATCAGAAGTGCTAACGAGGTATCACCCTCGGCACTCGACGGTAACCCAGCAGTGTCGGCAACTAAGGGGTAGTGATGTGCGGTGCCAGGGTCTAGTCTTCAATCCCGATGGTCGGGTCTTCTGATGTCCGGCAGGGCAGTCGGGATCAAGTGGGGGTCTCGGTCGTGTCTCTACCCAGCCTATAATAATCAGTCTAGGACAACCAGTAAGGTAACAAAGCAGGGTACAATAATCAGGCTATGCAGCAGATATAGGAAAACAGTAGCAGTAGCAGTTCTAATGCAAGCATAAGAGAGAAGAGAGTAGGCGATATAGGCATGCTCAAAATGGGGGTGCTTGCCTGTTTGCTCGGGGGCAAGGGCAAGGTCTTCAGTAGTATCGTCGGGGACGTAGTCGTACTCCTGTGCGGCGTCTGCCTCGGGAGCTACGTCAACGTCGGGGGCTACCGAGAGAGAAGAGGGGGAAGAAACAGGTAAACATAATGCAAACAAATGCAACACGGTGCGTGTGATGCTATGATGCAGTGCAGGGTTGCCTAAATATGCATCTAAGTCATTTTAGTTATTTTTAGAATTAATCTGGGATTTATTTACCGAAGTGTGTGCACTATTCATCTGCCGGATACGGGTCCGGAGTTACGAGTTCTTCTACGTAGGGGGTTCCGACAAAGAAACGGACGGCACGATCAGACTCGGCTCGTCGTTCTGAGCAACTTTCATGTTTTAACTTTTCCGATCCGAGCTACGGTTTAAAAGTTATTAATTTTTAAAGATTATTTGAATTTCTGGAATTAATTTTTATTTACAGAAAATGAATTATGACGTCAGCATGGCGTGCTGCTGACGTCAGCAAGTCAACAGTCGGCTGACTAAGTCAAATATGACATGTGGGTCCAGTGGGACCCACATGTCAGCCTCTGTTTAGGCTAATCAGTGGATTAATTTAATTACCAGGGTTAATTAGGGGGTGGACCCCACATGTCAGTGAGACAATTAGTATATCTAATTAACTTTTAATTTTTAAAATGTTCTAATTAGTTTTAATTTACTGGGGGCCCACATGTCATAGACTGGGGCTGCCCAGTCAGCAAAGTTGACTGGGTCAACCCAGTCAACGGGGTCCCCCGGGGCCCACTGGCAGCGACTCTGAGGCGGGGCCCACCAGCGCCACGTCAGCCGCGTCGCCGGAGCGACGCCGGCGACCACACTCGCGGCGGATCCGCGCCGGAGTTGGCCGGAATCCCGCTACGGTGAGCCGTTTCGCGCGCGCCTTGGTTCATTTGAACGGGCACTTCAACCCGCGTCCATCCGTGATGGTCGGAGCGGCGGGGGTGGCCGGAATCTCGCCGGCGTCAAGCCGCGGCGGAGATGAGCTACGGGAGATCGGGGAGATGGAGTTAGGAGGCACGGGAGGCTCGGGCTTGAGCTCGCCGGGCTCCTGGGAGCACCAGGAGCTCAACAGTGACCTCTGTTGGCGATGACGAGGGTCACGTCGGCTGCACCGAGCTCACCGGCGGCAACCAGAGCACGGCCTCGGGGACGACTAGCTATGGCGCGCGAGATGGATCATGGGAAGAAACAGGGGAGAGAGTAGCTCACCGCGCGGTCACGTAAGACCCGTGGATGCTTAGGAGCTACAGAGGAGGTCGAGGACGCCGGAATTCGACGCGGTGGCCGGAGATGGGGAAGTGGCCGAAGACGGTGACGACGACCTTCCCTGCTCCAGCTGGTGAGCGGGGACGAAGGAGTGGACGTCTGCGAATCGCTTGGGCTTGTCGGAGAAGCTCGAGGATGCCGGTGGCCACGGCGGTGCCGACGCGCGGCGACGGCGGCGTTCGGGCGCCGGATCTGGAGGGGTAAAGGGGGAACGGCGCGCGAGGGGGGGGAGAGGTCTGTGGGGGTTAGGGTTTGAGCCAGGGGCTCGGCCGCTCTTATCCTTGCCGGGGCGTCGCGGATGGGCGACAGCGCGGCGGCCGGTCGCCGTGTCGGCGTCAGCGCGCGACAGCGCACGGAGGTGGACGACGGGGAGATGGGCTGGGCCGTTTGGACCTCTAATCGGGGCACTGTGCACTAAGGCCCAGTGCACAGTGTCCCGTTTATTACTTTCTCTGCTTCTGTCACATTTTCTTTTATTTCACTTCTGTTCTGAAATGTTTGGGATAGTTGTGCACTTTTGAAAAATATGGAAGTTGACCCTAATATTGCAGTGCAATATTAGCCCCCACCAAAAAGTGGTTTGAACTAATTTGAATTCCATTTGAATTTGATATCAATTTAAATAGATTGAATAATCTGTTTTGGGTGCTGTTTCAAGTTGTTTGAGTCAATTATCCCACTCCAAATATTTTGATGTTGATTTTGGAAATGTTCCTGGATTATTTGTCATTTAATGAACATTTTCCCAACTGTGTTTGATCAACTTTATATAATTCACCTTTGAATTTGAGTTGATTTTCACATGTGAATTTGAATTGGATCATTAACCCTTATGACTTGGCACTGCAAATGATCATGACTTGGCAGTTTTAACAGAGTGTCACAGAGTTTATTACAAGGGGGTGTTACACCTGTCTACTTCAAACTGCTTAGTATAGGCTGGTTAGAGACCCACCAGTAACCCCCACTTGTCCCTACTGCCCCGCTGGATTATCAGAAGACCCGATCAACGGGATCGAAGACCAGGCCCCGGCACCGCACTTCACCCCCCTTAGTTGTACGACACTACTAGGTTACTATCGAGTGCCGAGGGTGATACCTCGTCAGCACTTCTGATGTTAACCTTGTAGGTTGGTTCATCGGTTGTGGTCCTCGAGGGTGATTCCTCCTTCTCCACTCCCGATAACGACACTGTCATGCAACTCCTCAAGAGTAGACCTCGAGGGTGATTCCTCCTTCGTTCACCTTGACGATAACATCAGGTGGAATTCCATCGAGGGTGATTCCTCAGGGTTCCCCTTCGTGTTAGACACACGGTTACTATGGTTACTATGACTTTACAACTAATACTTGGAAAGGCGGGTCGACCCTGAGAGGTACCCGCGAATGATGGGATGTCGGGTTGACCTGGAGGTTACCCGTGAGACGAATACGAGGCGTGGCCGGGCATTCTTAGCCCTTGCCACAAGTCCTCGAGACGGGGCGACGGGGTCACATCGATCGTGAGTCTCTGCTCGTTACCGCAAGCCCCTAATCCACTGACGATTTGGATATTTGATCCGAGCAGGCCTCTGGCCTGATAGCACTAACCATCACGTGGGAACAGTTATGGACACTCTGCATCGTAGTATCAGCCGAAAGCTCTGTCAGACGTCCAGTTCAGCATTGCGGCATGGCTGGGCCGGCGCCATCCATGTATAGAGGTGGTACCGAGATTCGCCCTGCTCGCAACGACCCGGAGTGCACAGGGCGATGGCCCAAGACCCCTAAGCGCTTAGGAGGTAGACCGGCGGGGACCTCTCTGCTGAGCTGTAGGTAGGGCTGCGGTGTGTCGTTTGGCTGAGGCCGGGCATGACCCAGGAAAGTGTGTTCGGTCGGAGTTAAGCGAGCGTGGTGGGTAAGTTGGTGCACCCCTGCAGGGAAGAAAACATTTATCGATAGCCTGTCCTACGGTAACGGACACTCGAAGTTGTATCCCGATCGATACAACTAGAACTGGATACCTGTGATGATAACTGGATATGATGGCTCCGGTATTGCTTTCTCGCAGGGAGCCGAGGAAGGATCTCTGGGCGAGGCTGTTACTTGACACAACCACTATTATAAATTGTGCTCATCTACTCTCTTCTAATGCTGCAAGACCGTTGAAGATGCTAGACTTTGATAGGACTAGGCCTTCTCTCTATTCTGGCATTTCTGCAGCCTAGTCCACATATACAGCCTCCCTTTGATAATGTTGCATATGTAGTGTAGATCCTTGCTTGCTGAGTACTTCGGATGAGTACTCACGGTTGCTTTGCTTTCTTTTTCTCCCCATATCCGTTTGGTGCAACCAGACAACGGAGCCCCGGAGACAGCTGCCCCGCCGACGACTACTACTACTATGCCGAGGATGGCTACTACTACGAGATGGCCGACGACCAGGAGTAGGATCGGAGGGTCCCAGGCAGGAGGCCTGCGCCTTTTCGGTCGTAGTGTTTTCTTTTGCCCCGCCTTTTAAAGGCCTTTCTGTGTTTTTTTTATATCTGTACTCAGATATCTGATGTTTCCGCTGACGCTTGTATGCGAGCTTATGTATTCGAGCCATCGAGGCCCTGGCTTGTAATATAAAGCTTGTATGACTTTATTTATGTTTTAGAGTTGTGTTGTGATATCTTCAAGTGAGTCTTTAGGCTTGATCGTGTGCATTTGCGTGTATGATTAGTGCACGATTAAGCCGGGGGCGTCACAGGGTCCCAAAGAAACAACCTTCCAGAAGCAAAAAAAAGTGTGTATTGGGTCATTGATTGCACATGGTTTCATACAAAGGTGTGTGGGCAATAACAACTTCCAATATACACGATTGCTACAAAAAGAAGCATGTGAGACCACCACACGCGATTGTCATAGGCCTATAAATTCAAAAATATTCAAGAAACCCCAGAGCGAGATCCAAAACAATTTTATCGCCACCGCAAGTCTCGGTTCTTCCGCGACCCCATCTGAAGGCCTTTGCCGGTACTCTACCTAAGAGGAAAACCATTGGGGAGGCAGTCTTCATCGACCTTGTTGCCCCCATGATGATGTGTGAGTAGTTCCTTTAGGACCTACAGGTCCATAGCAGTAGCAAGATCTCTCTCTCTCTCCCCCCCTGATCTTCAATACAATGATCTCTTGGAGGTTTGTTCGATGTAATTCTCACGGTGTGTTTGTTGGGATCCGCTGAATTGTGGGTTATGATCATATTATTCATTGAAAGTATTTGAATCTTTTTTAGATCTATTTATGTGTGATTTTGTAGCCTTGTATTTCTCTTCGATCTATTCGTCTTCTTTGGCCATATTTTATCTTCAGTGTGAGTGGTGCTTGGTAGTAGGTTCAATCTTGCGGTGTCCTTACTTTGTGGCAGCAGGAGTTGCAAGGCATGCACTGTATTGTTGCTACTAATGATAAAACGATGGGGTTCAAACATAATGCTTGGTCTTACTTTGTCTACATTATGTCATCTTTCTTAATGCCTTACTCTGTTTGTGATGAACTTAATAATTTGAGATGCATGCTGGATAGCGGTCTTGGGGTGGAGTAATAGTAGTAGATGCAGTGGGATTGCGGCCTAATTTGTCACGTATGTAATGCCTATATATGAATTATGACATGAATAACCATAATCATAACTATGCGCTATTCTGTCAAGCTCAGGCATCGTGTCGGTGTAGATGAAGTGCAGCATGGCCTTCAATGTTGTCACATCCATGTCCTTGATCTCCATTTTCTCTTTACATATTATTTGGTTATTTCTCTCCTTAAAAGCTTATCAATGTCACACGGTGATATATAACCAGTGTGTGCAAGGCTTGGCAAGAACCATCTTTTCAGTGTTGTCAAGAGTTCTTTTTGATAAAGGACAAATTTAGCATTCTTATTTTCTTGAGAGCTATCATGATCTTTGATCTAGATTATTTACTACTATGTGCTGGAGCAACGATGTTGGCCATGGTTTTGATCGATTTGCGAACAGATAAGTTTTTTTGTCGTGTCATGGCGGATTGGGGACAGAGGGCTGCATCACTGTGCATGTCAAAGGAAGTGGATGAAGGGGCAGAAAATCGGACAACACACAATGCAGGAATCAAATGGTTCACGAGGTGACCGATCTGGATCTTGGCTGGGTGGTCGGCGTGCAGCGCCCATTTTCTATTTTCAATAGGACTATCTTTTTCTTTTGGAAAACAACGGGCTACTTTATATATTTACGTTGATGAAGGAAACCGAATTTTCCTATTCATCACAAGAACCTCTCATGACTCTTGCGTCGCCCACCTCACGGGCGACACGAGAGGTTCCCAACCCTAGCCGCTAGGTCCTCCATCTCACCTCCCACACCTTCGTCACTGCCGGTGGTCGACGCCGAGCAAAGCTCGTGTGTGCGACGGCGGCAGCGGAGGCACTCTCCTCCCTCTCGCAGGTCTACGGGTGGTGCAGGACGCCTTGGATCGCAGATGTGGCATCCAATCCGATCCACGGCAGCGCGACTGTTGGATCCCGGCGGCGGTGGGGCATGGTGCTAGTGGGGACCGTCAGCAGGAGGAAGGTGGGGCGGCTGGGCGTCGTCGGTGAGCGACCACGCTCGGTCTGGATCTCGGGGCGGCGACCCTGATCGGAGGCGGCTGGGGAGGCTCAGACTACTCCCGGCAGCACGGCACAAGTTGTCCATGTCCAAGGCAGTGTTGTTCCGATGGTTCGGTGCTTCCACTCTGGTACCCGCTCGGTTCAGCGACGGAGACGATCATGTTTGGGATCGTCCTTGTGGCTCATCGAGTAGTAGATGCAGTTGGATTGCGGCCTACTTTGTCACGTATGCAATGCCTATATATGAATTATGCCATGAATAATCATAATCATAACTATGCGCTATTCTGTCAATTACCCAACAGTAATTTGTTTACACGTCGTTGTTATGTTTATGAGAGAGATGCCTCGAGTGAATCTATGCCCCCACGTCCATTCTATTAATACTAAAACCCTAAAAATTGCTCGTTATTTTATTTTGCTTTTATTTTAGTTTAGTTATATAGCTATCACTATTAAATTTGATCCTTGCAATTGGCGAGAACAAGGGGATTGACAAACCCTCTTTGCCTTCATTGGGTGCTAGCATTTGCTTTGTGTGTGTGTGCAGGTACCGTTCACATTGTTTGTGTGTCGTCTCCTTCTGGTTCGGTAAACCTTGGTTCTTAACTGAGAGAAATACTTTCTAATACTATACTACATCACCCTTTCTCTTTGGGGAATCCCAACAATATCGCAAGTAGCATCACACACACACACAAGTATTCCATTTCAAATAAGTACACAAAAGTTTATAGTATACAATATTCATTCATGACAAGAGCAAGAAGGGACTCTCCATTCTCAAATGTTCACGTGGTCAGACTTGAGAAGCTCGATCAAGACCAAATGGCAGCTTGCCTCGAGGTGCTTATACCCCTCTATCGCCAACCTAGCGACAAGAACCGCATGAGTGATCATGATAAACTCGACACATTTGGCCTTGAGCTTCGAGCAATTATGCTGCTCTGCCAAACCAAGAGGGTAATCTAGTTATCTCGATGTTGATGCCACCAGAGAGCTTTATTTCAAAAATCAGCTCGAGCATGTCCAATTCGTACCTGTCGGAGGCCGCAAGTACATGCTGAGCCATGGCCATCACCTCCTCGAGCGGCTGATCAAGCTCAGGCATCGTGTTGGTGTAGATGAAGTGCAACGTGGCCTTCAATGCCGCCACCTCCATGTCCTTGATCTCCATTTTCTCTTTACATATTGTTTGGTTATTTCTCTCCTTAAATGCTTATCAATGTCACACGGTGATACATAACCAGTGTGTGCAGGGCTTGGCAAGAACCATCTTTTCAGTGTTGTCAAGAGTTCTTTCTGATAAAGGGCAAATTTAGTGTTCTTATTTTCTTGAGAGCTATCATGATCTTTGATCTAGATTATTTACTACTATGTGCTGGAGCAACGATGTCGGCCATGGTTTTGATCGATTTGCAAATGGATAAGTTTTTGTGTCTTGTCATGGCGGATCGGGGACAGAGGGTTGCATCCCTGTGCATATCGGAGGAAGTGGATGAAGGGACAACAAATCGGACAACCCATAATGCAGGAATCAAACGGTTCACGAGGTGACCGATCTGGATCCTGGCTGGTCGGTCGGCTTACAACGCCCATTTTCTATTTTCGACAGGACTATCTTTTTCTTTTGGCAAACGACGCGCTACTTTAGATATTTACGTTGATGAAGGAAACCGACTTTTCCTATTCATCACAAGAACCTCTCACGACTCTCGCGTCGCCCCCCTCGCGGGCGACACGAGAGGTTCCCAACCCTAGCCGCCAGGTCCTCCATCTCACCTCCCACCCCTCCGTCGCCACCGGTGGTCAACGTCGGGCAACGCTCGTGCGTGCGACGACGGCGGCGGAGGTACTCTCCTCCTTCTCACAGGTCTACGAGTGGGTGCAGGGCGCCCTGGATCGCGGGGGCGGCATCCGATCCGATCAACGGCGGCGCGGCTGCTATATCCCGGCGGCGGTGGGGTGTGGTGCTGGTGGGGACTGCCGAGAGGAGGAAGGCGGGGTGGCTGGGCGTCGTCGGTGGGCGATCACACTCGGTCTGGATCTCAGGACGGTGGCACTGATTGGAGGCAGCTGGTGAGGCTCGGACTACTACCGGCAACACGGTGCGAGTTGTCCATGTCCAAGGTGGTGTTGTTCCGATGGTTCGGTGCTTCCACTCCTGTTCCCGCTTGGTTCATCGATAGAGATGAGCATGTTTGGGATCTGTCCTTGCGGCTGATCTGGTTTGGCGTGGTGGGGTGGCAGCCCTCCCTCCAAGCTCCAGTGGTGGCGTCCTCCGGCAGTGGCCGGAGCGTCAGGGTACACCGCGGTGGCAGTGCGGCTGTCGATAATCGTCGAATTTGGGCGGCCAGATCCGGGGCTTTGAAGGTGGTCTTTCAAATGCACAGTTGTCGGTTGGAGTCTTGTGCGGCAGATCCGGGTGAAGATCTTGCCTTCGGCAGCTAGCCGAAGCCGGTGATGGCAACGCCATGGCGCCGTTTTCTTCTTGAAGGCATCATGGAGGTGAAGCTCCCAACTCCTCCCGCTACCTCTAGGGGAAACCCAAGATCAGTCGATTGGATGTCGGTGGCGCCCTTGTGTTGTTACCTCCTCGGAGGCGTCATTCTTGGAGGCGTGCATTGGCTTAAGGGACCAGTGGACGGTTCCAGCGGTGGAGCGGCGTTCAATGTGACGCATCGACGACGTGGAGTCTCGGCGGTGTGGCGCGGCAGGGTCTCTGCGACAGATGTGTGATGATGGACGCGCGTAGGGAGGAGGCGTTGTCTTGAGCCGTGGGACGTCGACGGCATGCCTGGCAAGGTCGATGCGTCAGTACATGCTCTGAAGATGGATATGTGGAAGACGGCGCGGCGACCTCTAAGAGTGCGTCGGACCGGTGTGTGCCCCAGACCCGGTATGAGGCTTGGTTGGGGCCTCCGGCTTTAGATGTTAGCCTTTGGTGCGAGGTCTGTTTGGTATTCGGCTCAGACAATCGGCACCCCTTTATCAAATGGATAGGAGTAGCGACAGATGTTGCCAAGATGGTGGCTTTAGACTTACCGATGTATTACTTTATAAGGTCTTTATGAATAATTAATAAAATAGTTGCATGCATCGCCCGGATGCAGAGGCTCGGAGTCATCCTCCTTTTAAAAAAAAAAAAAAATCTTTCAGAGCGCCTTTTCTGGTCCAGAAAAATAAGATGGTGAAACTGTCGCTTACACATGAAAAATGCCTTCATTTAGAAGCTACCAATACACCCTCTCCTTGAGTAAATCAATTTTTCATACCGTAATGCTATTAAGCTGACGTTTGTTGAGAGGGATGGCAAATCGAACATTCTTTTTGTGAGGATGAAAATTTAATTTGTAAGCACGGCAAATCCCGACGAAAAACTGAACTGAAGCGGAGTTGTCCAATTAAATTTGTCATCCTTGACCTACACAAATTGCCATCAAAATCGTTCGCACCTGCCATCCAACGAACGTTCGCGGGTTAAGCCGGTCATTTTTCCATTCCCCTCGCTTCCCACTACCCCCGGTCTCCCGCCGTCAACGCCAATCGCCGGCGCGAGCGCGCGACTATTCCCCTCCTCCCGCCGCGTCGGCCTCCACCTCCGTACCTGCTCCCCGGGTACCAGCTCCCTCCTCTCTTTGACCGCGGCGCCGCCCCAGCCCTAGTCCCTCTCCCCGGCCGCCGCTTCCACTGGATAGGATAAGCAGGGTCCGGCTCGTCGGGGTCCAAATCCGTCCGCCGGAGCGCGGAACAGCCCGGATTGACCCTCTTAGCTGACGCCGGAAGACCAACCTATCGACCTCGCGCGCTCTGGGAGGCTAGCCGTTGCCCTCGCCGTCTCCTCCGTCGGCGCGACTCGCAAGCAAGGCCGCGACCAGAAGCACGCCCAGCGGAGGCATCTATACTCCATTGGCGCGGTGAGTCATCCTGTGCCGCCTCCATTAGAAAAGACAGCCTAACTCTTGCATATATCGGCTTTTACTAATCTGTAATCGTTCCCACGCAGAAACAAGAAACTTCAGCTGCCATGGAAAATGCCTGCACAAACCTCAACCAGGTGGCCCGCTCGGTGCGGCTGCTCAACATCGACGGCTTCAGCCTGACCGCAGGCATGGGCGGGGACTACTGCCTCAAGTCCATATGGACTGTCGATGGGTACGAGCTGGAAGTCCTTATCTATCCGGGCACCACATGGGTGGCTCTGAAACTTGTCTTTCTCAGTGAAGCCCGCACACAGTGGGGTGTGAGGGCGAGCATGGCCTGTCAGCTGGTAGATCTCAGCAGGGAGCTTGAGCCGTATCATGAGTATGGCGTGTCAGAAACCTTCTATCATCCCCAAGACTTCGGGGCACTGGTCTTCATGGACAGAAATAAGATACCATCTGGTTATATCAAGGACGATATGCTAACGCTGCGGTGCGCGATCACGGTACTCAGGGAATTACCAGCACCAACCATCCCAGCTGAAGAAGCGATTGCCCAACCTTCCACCAACTTGCACCGGCACCTCGGCGAACTCCTGCAGAGCGAGATGGGAGCCGATGTCACATTTCTTGTGTGTGATGAGTCATTTGCTGCACACAAGTACATACTTGCTGCAAGGTCTCCGGTTTTCAAGGCCCGGTTCTTCGGAGACATGAAGGACAAGTGCTCGGCACGCGTGGAGATCAAGGACATGGAGGTGGCGGCATTCAGGGCCATGCTGCACTTTATTTACACTGACACGGTGCCTGAGCTTGATCGACCACTTGAGGAGGTGACAAACGATGGCTCAACATTTGCTTGTGGCCGCTGACATGTATGGACTTGAGAGGCTCAAGCTGATTTGTGAAATAAAGCTCTCTGGTGGCATCACTGTCGACGCCGCAGCGACCACTCTTGCTTTGGCGGAGCAGCACAATTGCTTGAAGCTCAAGGCCAAATGTGTCGAGTTTATCGTCAGCACGCCTGCTGTTCTTGAAGCTGTGTTGGCGACAGATGGGTATAAGCACCTTGAAGCAAGCTGCCCTTTGGTCCTGACTGAGCTTCTCAAGTCTGTCCATGTGAGTAAGAATTGAAGGGTAGCGTAGTGCTAGACTTCCAGGATCTGACAATGCGTGTAGTCTCTGTTCGCGCATCCATTTGTGGTGTAGTAAAACTTATGTCTGCATTTGCCTAAACTGGAAAACTTATCTGCATCTATATATGTTACGTTATGAGCAACTTAACACTTTCATTGCTCCTCCAATTTTGATGTAACTTAGTACAATGTCGTCCAAGATTTGGTTGCATGCTTATCAATATTAGTACAAGGGGATAAATACAGTTGGATGATTCAGAGTGTGTATAGTTTCGTACATGATTTGGTCAGCCGCTGCTACATAATCCAGGTCTTCTGTATGCTGGGAGTTCTTTTGAACATCTTCATTCTCACATCAAATAAAATGATTCCTGTTTATAGGAATCAAACCTGAAGGAACCTTTTGGTCTCTGGTATGTATAATTGTATACTTACCACAACATCCTGCAATATCCTTACGATTTTGAAATATTTGTGGAGCTATAACGGAGTTAGATATTTGAATATTCAGTGATGCCCTTTCTTGGTATTTTTAAGCATGCAAGGTTTGTGTCGATTTTGGTGTCTTGTCCATGTTTTGGTCCCTCTGTAATCAGGTCCATCTAGACTGCCTCAAATCCTAAAATCTTCAAACCTTCAAGAGTTTGATCCATGTTATGAAAGCATAATAGCTGTTCTCGTTATTTTACATGTTCCTCTCGGTCATTATATAGGATGTCTCCACAAATAGTTCACCTTTGATGACAATATTCTTCTCTGGCATGCATCAATTTGTACCAGTACTATAAGCTACAAGTTACCAGTAATGTAACTGCTAAATCAACTCAGAAGCACATGCTCCGGGCTCACACAAATATTTTTCATTCTTTAAGAAAAGTCAATATCACACATGTAGATGACAGAGTAAAGTTTTGGAAAGCTCATAAAGCTGCTTCTTCAGCTCAATTCTGTTTATTCTGTGCAAACCAGAAATCAATGCATTTTCTCACAAAATGTTGCATATTCATCGTTCCCTCTAATATCTGTATCTGAGATTTTCTCTTTACAAATTGTTTGGCTATCTGTCTCCTTATAAGCTTATCAGTCACACGGTGATACATAACCAGTGTGTGCAGGGTTTGGCAAGAACCTTCTTTTCACTGTTGTTAAGAGTTCTTTTTCGACAAAGGGCAAATCTAGTGTTTGTTTTGATGCCTTATCCAGGTGTGGTCTCTTCCGGAGCAGGTCCACTTGGACAAGTCTTGACTGCTCGTGCTCGGAAGTCGATGATCTCCAAACTCCAGGAATATAATTGATGGTATGGCAGCACATGCAAGTTTTTTATTTGTAAATGCTAAGAAGTTATCGCATGAATGTTATTTGTCATGTGTAAGCAGCTCATTACAGCTTACAGCATTCTTCAGAAATTGACATGTGTGACGCATCGACTCTTATTACAAGAAGCTAGAAATTTTATTATGAACAAAATTCCATATGTTTATGCTGTTTACTTCTTCGGTTCCTTTATGCTATAGATCGTGACCGGGGATGCCAGTGGGCAACACGAAGCATGCATATGACGTGCATATATAAATTGCATAATTGAAGTTATTTGAAGGTGACTATGGTTTACTTTATGATATGACTATGGTTAAAGTAGACTATAATAAGTTCAAGTGGATAAGTGCAGTATATTATATGCAGGCTTTGTGGGTTACCCGGCCTGCATTTGTTTTGTAACTGTGCATATATAAATTGCATAATGTGAAGTTATTTCAAGGTGACGTCCCGAAGGTGCCACCAAGCAATCAGCGTGGACGGTAGAAAAGTAGGGTAATAGGTGTCGGGATCCAAGACATTTTGTAGGTTGTCTCTGAATGCAGTGTCTCAGCTATGAGACAATGTTGGGTGCGAATAAGGCCCTTGGGCCCCGACTTTGTGCCAGTGGCATTCTTTTAGGCACCGATGATTTTTTGAAGGTGTGTTCTCATGGATCTGGCTGATCAGGTCAGACGAGTTTGTGTGTCACGGCCTTCTTCTTTTCTTGAGAGCTGTCATTCTCTTTGATCTACTCCCTCCGTTCCAAATTACTCGTCGTGGTTTTAGTTCAATCCGTTCCAAATTACTCGTCGTGGTTTTAGTTCAAATTTGAACTAAAACCACGACGAGTAATTTGGAACGGAGGGAGTAGTATATAAAATGGAAAGCCCTATTCTTTACTACTAAGTGCTGGAGCAACGATGTGGGCCATGATTTTGATCGATTTGCAAACGAATAAGTTTTTGTGTCATGTCATGGTGTAGATGAGTTTCAGTCTGTGCATGATTGTAGTTTGTTAGAACCTGACCTTGTACGTTGGTGAGCTTGTTTATTTTGTATCTTAAGCACACTGTTAAACTGGGGCCTGATGCAATTTGTATAAGCACATGACCCGGCGTAGTTTTCAGTCATCTACAGCGCTGCAACCTGATAAGCAGTAGAGACATGGTAAGTGTCAGCATGTGGTGTAGCTTGACATGGGTCCAGGTACTGCTGCATCGACAGCAAGGTTGTACAAGGGTGAGGACGTGAGGTGTATCGTGCTGCAACCTAACATACCCAACTATTCACTCTGAAAGAATAGAAAGAAAAAGGAAGGCTCCCAATTATTCAGCCAAATCCTCTATCTCCGCTCTGGTTTTTACCTCTGTTTTCTTCTCCGACTACTTCAGTTAATCTGCCTGTGTATCCATTGGATCCCACCGGCTAAGCTAGTTTGTGTGAGATTGAGGAGACCTTACATAGTTGACTGTTCATGTTGCTTTCCTTGATGATTATCAGATAATAATGTAGAGTACCTAAAAAACTAGAGTAGTACTGTAGAAAAGAAAGCAGTTAGGCAGAATAAATGGTCAGATCAGGTGGTGGGAGTTTTCTTTGGTGGGGAGTTTTTATTTGTTAAATGTCCCTTTCTTTGCATACTTTCTCATTTCAAGGGGCCCTGCTCGAGTGAATATTTTCGTGTTTCCACTCATCTCACCTAGTCACCTTCCACTCACTCGGTCGCCCACCATCAACGCTAGTCGCTGGTGTAGTCTTCTTTATTCTTGCTGGGTGAACACTCTTATCTTCTCCCTCTGTAACCTCTGTCTTCTCCCTCTTTACTCCCCCATCCCCTGTGTCCAGAGCTAGCCTGCCTCACTCTCTTCGTCTCCTCTGTCGTCGGCGTGAGGCCGAAGCAAGGCCTGCCCACGTAGCAGGGACACGAAGCACGTCGCCAGCGGACTGGTTCTGCTCTGGTGGCACAGCGAGTCGTCCTTCGCCTCCTTGCGCGGTGAGTTTTTTTTTTTATATTGATATTGGAAGAGAAGTGCTAAATTGTACTGATCCACAACCATTCCCACGCAGACACATTTGATTTCACTCTTAGGCGAAGCTTCGACTGTGACCACTCTCAGGTCTTCACCATGGAAAAGGCTTGCACAAACCTCACCGACGTCGTGCGCTCGGTGCGGCTGCTCAAGATTAAGGGCTATAGCTTGACAAGGGACATCAGCAGCGACCATTGCTTTAAATCCAGATGGAATGTCGATGGGTACGAGTGGGAAATCCGTATATATCCAAGGTCCCGGGAGTCCAATCATGTCAACGGAAGATGCGTGGTTCTGCATCTTATCTTCCTCAGTGAAGCCCGCATGGGGGCTGTGAGAACGACTCTGCGCTGCTGCTTGGTAGATCCCAGAGGAATATTTAAACCATCTAGAGAAGATCGTCGGTCTCTAACATTTAGGAAGCCCCAGGACACCTCGTATACAGTGATTCTGATGGAAAAAGATGAGTTTGAAGCATCGGGTTATGTCAAGGATGATTCTTTTACCGTGCAATGCACCCTTGATGTTCTCAAGGAACTACCAGATGCAACAGCTCCACTTAAAGAACTGCATCTGCCATCATGTAACCTGCACCTGCAATTTGCTCAACTCCTTCAGAGCAAGACCGGAGCGGACGTCACATTTCTCGTGTCCGGTGAATCCTTCGCTGCGCACAAGCTCATCCTCGCTGCAAGGTCCCCTGTCTTCATGGCCGAGTTCTTTGGAAACATGAAGGAGAAGCGCTCGCAGAGTGTGGAGATCGAGGACATGGAGGCTGAGGTGTTCAAGGCCCTTCTTAAGTTCATCTACACCGACACTGTGCCGGAATTCAGACATCAGGCGGAGGTGGACGCGGAGGCCGTCTACACCGACTCTGTTCCAGAGTTCGAACAACAGGAGGAGGTGGATGCGGAGGCGGCGACGGTGATGGCTCAGCATCTGCTTGCTGCTGCTGACAGGTATGGACTGGACAGGCTCAAGCTCATCTGCGCCCGCGAGCTCTCTGGTGGCATCAACATCGACACGGCAGCGACAGCTTTGGCTTTAGCCGAGCAGCACAACTGCTCGGAGCTAAAGGCGAGGTGTGTTGATTTCATTATCAGAACCTCTGCCAATCTTGATGCCGTGTTGGCGACAGAGGGGTTTAAGCACCTCGAGGCAAGCTGCCCACTGGTGGTGATTGACCTTCTCAAGTCCGCGCGAGGAAGAAAAACTTGAAGCATATCTTGAAGTCGCGGGGCCAAGATTTGATAGTCCATGGTATTGTATCTGTTTGAAGTCTAGTACTACCATATGCCGTCTTTCAATAAAATTTAAAACCTGCCTATGTACATCTGTATATGCTCTGGGCATCTATTTACTTACATTTCCACTTCCTTTGACGTAATTTTGATAAATGGTGTACTGTAGATTTGTGCTCGTTGATGGAAAGCATTGACAAGGTGATACTGACATGAATGTGAGCAAACATGATTGTCTCATCTAGCTGCTGCCACACATGTGTTGTGTGTTTCACTCTGAGTATACTGGGATTTCTTATGAACACCTTGTCGTTGAAATTGGGAATAAAATTCAAAAAATCCCATCTAGCAGACCAGTGATATTGATTTGTCTTCTGTATATTATATAGGACAATTAACAACACCTGAATGGCGCGCGTTGGTGTGTGCCTTGTATGATTTTCATGGCACCCATGTTCATGGGTTTTGATATTATTTCTGGACATGCAATGGGTTAACAGATTCTGTGTAAGATTGAAGGGAGCTGGCAATTGCAGATGGCAAAATTACCTCTATGTTTGAGCATGCATAGTTTATGTTCCTTTTGATGCCAAGTTAAATCTCCAAAAAGATTATATTGTTTGATTCGTACAAAGATTTGTTGTGTGTGTGGTGGGGGGGGGGGGGGGGGGGGGGGGGGGGTGGGTGGGTGGGGGGGGGGGGGTAGTAGTGATTCGATTTTCTGTTGGAGACGTTTTAGGTGCGCGGATGATCGTTCTTATAGCTTTCCTTGATGAGATGAGATAGGCAGAGTACCTTAAAAAAACCTAGAAAGCAACAAAACAGACCGAACAAAAGGTTACGTCAAGTGGTGGGGATTTAAAAAATTTGGTGCGCAAATTTCCTTATTAAGTGTCCCTTTCTTTTCATACTTTCTCATTGCAAAAGGTCCCACCTGAGTGAATCTTTTCGTTTTCCCGGTCCTCACCTAGTCACCTTCCCACTCCAACTCAAAAGAAAACGAAAACTTTCCTTCAAAAAAAAAAAAAAAAAGGAAAACCTTCCCACTCCTGCCATCGTGCCTAAAAACAGAACACCACCATCAACTCCAGTAGCCAGCTCAAGTCCCTTTCTTCTTCTTGCTGTGAGCAATCTTCTGTCTGCATACTCGGCCTCGCCACCCTCGCCCGTCGTTCCCTACTAGACAAGGTTGGTCCGTCTAGTCGGGCCCAGACGCCTAGTCTTGCTGCCGGAGCACCACTATGTTCCCGGATTGATCCGCCTCGGGGACGCCGGAAAACCAGCTGACCCGCCTCGCCCTCGTCGTCTCACCCGTCGGCGAGATGCAGAATCAATACCCCGCCAACATAGCGTGCTTCCAGCCCCACGAAGCACACATCGCGATCTGACCAGTTCTGCTCTGATGGCGCGGTGAGTTGTTCTTCGCCTCCTTTGGTGTTTGGTCGCGGGCCTTGCTCGTCGAGTCGACTGCTCTCACTCGTGCAAATGGTGACAGGAAAAAGGAAGAGAGGCGCAACCCTGTCTAGATTGTACCAATCCACAAGACCACAGCCATTCCCACATAGAAACATTTGATGGTTTGATCTCACTATGCAAAGAAGAAACTTCAGTTGTGAGTTGTGACGTGTGACCACTTGCTCTCCGGCCTCCGCCATGGAGAATGCTTGCACGACCCTCACCGAGGTGGTGCGCTCGACGCGGCAGTTCAAGATCAACGGCTTTAGCATGACCTGTGGCATGAGCAGGGACAGTTATGGAAAACCCAGATGGAATGTTGGTGGGTATGATTGGGAAATCAGAATATATCCACATGGAGGTAAGGCATCGGCTCCCCCTTCCGTGGCACTGCATCTTATCTTTCTCAGCGAGGAAGCCCGCGCGTTCGGTGTGAGGACGACTATAACCGGTTGCTTGGTTGATCCGGAAGCAATTCTTAAACCGTCCATGGAAATTCGTCAGTCAGTAACATTCAGGAAACCCCAAGATAGCTCATCTGAACTGCTCCTCATGCCTGGATATGTGCTAGAAGTATCGCCTTATATCAAAGATGATTCTTTTACTGTACAATGCACCCTTGAAGTTCTCAAGGAGCTGCCAGATATACCACAAGTGCATATACCAGTGCCACCCTCCAACTTGCACCAGCACTTCGCTGAGCTCCTGTGGAACGAAATGGGAGCGGACGTCACATTTCTCGTGTCCGGCGAGTCTTTTGCTGCACACAAGCACATACTCGCCGTAAGGTCCCCTGTCTTTAAGGCCGCGTTCCTTGGAGACATGATAAAGAAGGGCTCACGAAGTGTGGTGATCAAGGACATGGAGGTTGCGGTATTCAAGGCTCTGCTCCACTTCGTCTACACCGACTCTGTGCCAGAATTCGAACAGCAGGAGCAGCCAGAGGTGGCTACTTTGATGGCTCAACATCTGCTTGCCGCTGCTGACAGGTATGGACTGGACAGGCTCAAGCTCATTTGCGCTGGCGAGCTCTCTGGTGGCATCAACGTGGACACAGTGGCGACAACTTTGGCTTTAGCCGAGCAACACAACTGCCCAGAGCTTAAGACAAGATGTGTTGATTACATTACTATAACTTCTGCCACTCTTGATGCTGTGTTGGCGACAGAGGGGTATAAGCACCTGGAGGCAAGCTGCCCATTGGTGGTGATCAACCTTCTCAGATCTGCGCGTGGGAGTAAAATTTAAAGAGTACCTGGGTGTTAAGGGGGCCAAGATTTGGTGGTGCAGTACATCGTGCACTACTATCTATTTGAGCCTGTCAGGCATGCTTGTCTAGTACTCTAGTTTATGCCCGTCTTCCAATAAAATTAAGAACTTGCTTATTTACTGTATATGTTGTGAGCAACTATTTGATTGCATCTCACCTTCACTGTGATGTAAATTTGTGCTAAATGGTCATTATAATTTGTGTTCGTTCATGGATAACATTGACAAGGTGATACTGACATGAATGTGAGCAAAGCTGATTGTCTCATCTAGCTGCTGCCACACAAATGTCGCGTGTTTCATTCTGAGTATACTAGGAGTTCTTATGAACACCTTTGTCATTGAAAATAGGAGTAAAATTCAGAAAATCCCAACCTATTTGGCTCTGACCTTTCTAACCGTATGCTTTTCGTAACATCCTGTAATATTCTTCAGAATATTTGTGCAGATAAAACGGAGTTAAAGAGATTTGGATATGCAGTAGTGCAGTTTTCTGGTATTTCTAGGCATGCAAGTTTTGTGTCTCTTTTGGTGTCTTTGTCCTGTTTTGGTCTCTTCGTGATCAGGTCCATGTATACAAGCCTTGATTTTCCTGGACTGCTTCAAAGCCTAAAATCTTTAAGTGTTCTATCCATGCTATCTATGGAAGCACTCAAGCACAATTGCTGTTCTTGTTATTAATTACATTTTCCTCCAAGTTATCATGTAGGATTTCTCCGCTAATATTTCACCTTTGATGACAATATGCTTCATATATTCTTCTCTGAATCATTCTGGTGTGTGTGTGTGTGTGTGTAGAATGATTTAGAGTGTGTGCCGGTATTGTTTTCTCACCTTCAGCAGGAAAATCACGGTGTGTGTTACCGGTGGAGTTCCTCTGTTTTTTGCAGGGAACTGGGTGCTCTTACGAGCATCTTATTTTGATAAGCTTGAAGTAATTAGAACAAAATTTGGAGATTGGGATTTCTGCTCCCTATATTTTAGAAAATTCAAAAACAGAGTTTAAAAATTCCTTTCATAAAAAAGAATCTGGTGTAGAAATGTCAGAGTGAGTTATATGCCACCAAATTTTGTTGAACATTTAATGAGCTCTTGTGGTAAGTGAAAAAGAAAACAAAGTGGAGATCTAGAATATCACTATTTCACGTTTAAAACTGACTAGGTTTGTTATATTTTTTCCACTGCTCAAAAATGAATTACCATTTTCACGAAACATGAAATCTAGAAACGAACTGAGTCGAATGTGATTTCTTCTTTGGTAGTTTTTTTTTTTTGAAAAGGGAGCACATCTCATAATTTTAGCAAATTAGTGCATGATCTATGATAGGAATAGGATACGCTCTTCGCAAAAAAGTAAAATAAGTAATAAAAACCTTAAAAAACATTGGGTAGGAGTAGGCAGAATAAAATGTTAGGTTGGGTGGTGGGAATTTAACTTTGTATATGTCTTTTTCTTTTCATATTTTTTCTTTTCAAAAGGGTCCCGTCTGAGCGAATATTTTTTTCACAGTCCTCTCACCTAGTCAGCTTCCACTCCTCCTGGTCTCCCACTCGCCGGCGCAACTGCGAAAGTCTTCTGCTGCTGCTTTACTCCCTCATCGTTTCTCCTTGCAGCCTCTCTCCACTACACACCACGAGTCCGGCTTGACAGGGTCCTGATCCGCCTCGCAGACGTCGGGACACCAGGCGAACCGCCTCGCCCTTGTCCTCTCCTCCGTCGGCGCAACACGGAAGGCCGATAAGCATGTCGCGACCGGGCGGTTTGACGTTCTTCTCTGATGGCGCGGTGAGTCGTCCTTGGCCTCCTTGGTTTGCAGGCTTTTTGCTCGTCGCTTGCCCTCAACGACGTGATGAGAGTTTTATTGACATCGATACTCAAGGACCAAAGGTAAAACCCTGTCTAAACTGTACTGATCCACAATGATTCCCACGCAGAAAAACATGATCTTTCCAGTAGAAGAAGCTTCACCCTTGGCCACAAACTTCAACCTCACACAAGTCTTGCGCTCGGTGCGGCTGCTCAAGATCGACGGCGTTAGCATGATGTCAGATACGGGCACGATTATTGCTTCAAATACAGATGGATTGTGGACGGGTATGAGTGGGAGATCCTTCTATATCCGAACGTTCTGGACTCCAGGGGTTTGAGCACGTTCGTGGCACTGCGTCTTATCTTTCTCAGTGAACCCAGAGCGGGGGCTGTGAGGACAACTTTACGCAGTTGCTTGGTTGATCAGGAAGGAGTGCATAAGCCACGCCATGAAAATTATCAGACTATAACATTCAGGAAGCCCCAAGATAGCTCAGAAATAATTAAGCTAGAAGGATTTGGTTATATCAAGGATGATTCTTTTAGTGTGCAATGCACCCTTGATGTTCTCAGGGAACTAGCAGAGGAAACAGACCCGCTTAAAAAATTGCATCTGCCATCGTCTGACTTGCACATGCAACTTGCTCAACTCCTTCACAGGGAGACCGGAGCGGACGTTAGATTTCTCGTGTCGGGCGAGTCTTTTGCTGCGCACAAGGCCATCCTCGGCGCAAGGTCCCCTGTCTTCATGGCCGAGTTTTTCGGAGACATGAAGGAGAAGGACTCGCAAAATGTGGAGATCGAGGACATAGAGTCTGTGGTGTTCAAGGCCCTTCTTCAGTTCATCTACACCGACACTGTGCCAGAATTCAGACAGCAGGAGTGGGACGCGGAGGCCATATACACTGACTCTGTGCCAGAATTAGAACAGCAGGAGGAGGCTGATACCAAGGCGGGGACAGTCATGACCCAACATCTGCTTGCCGCCGCTGACAGGTATGGACTGGATAGGCTCAAACTCATCTGCGCCTTCAAGCTCTCCGGTGGCATCAACGTGGACACTGCGGCGACTACTTTGGCTTTAGCCGAGCAACACAACTGCCCAGAGCTCAAGGCAAGGTGTGTTCAGTTCATTATCGAAACTTCTGCCACTCTTGATGCTGTGTTGGCGACAGAGGGGTACAAGCACCTGGAGGCAAGCTGCCCTCTTGTGGTGATTGACCTTCTCAGGTCTGCGCGTGGGAGAAAAAATTGAAATGTATCTTTGGCGCTATGGGGCCAAGGTTTGATGGTTCATGGTATTGTATTTGCTTGCGCTTTTCAGGCATGCATGCTTGTCTAGTTCTACTTTTATGTCCGTCTTTCAACAAATTAAGAACTTATGTTGCTCTCTATAATTTGTGGGCAACTATCTGCTTGCATTTCCCCTTCACTATGTTGTAATTTTGTGCTAAATGATTCTTTCGAATTTGTGCCTGTTGATGGCAAAAGCACTGACAAGGTGATACTGCCACACAATAGTGTTGTATACTGCTGGGATTTCTTATGAATACATTGTCATCAAAACTGGGAATAACATTCAGAAAATTCCATCGAACACTGTTAGGTGCCAATGTAGTTGAGTTGTCTTCTATGTTATATAGGCCAACTGCCAACACCTGAACACCGTTGTTGTGTTTGCTTTGTATGATTTCCATGGCACCCTGATTCATGGGTTTCGATATTATTTGTGAAATCAGACATTATGATTAATGCTTATTTGCGATTATTGAAAGTATTAGAGGCAAATTAAGACATGATGCAATAGTTCAATCTCTAAAAGTAGACTTTTTCATAAATAAATAGATACTAACAAATACCCTTCTCGCAATCTCCCTAGAAGTTCCATGCATTGTAATTAATTAGTTTCTGCTTGCATATCACCCAATTTATTCAATATGACCAGCCTCAAACAGCGATCCATCCACGGGGTGTTTCACCTCTTCTCCACAATAATAGCAGCGTTGAGGATCAGCACTTCCAACTGCACTCTGCTGAATCCCACCAACTCATTCGTCTTCGTCCATGGAAACCATGCACGTAGGCACCCAACCATTGCAGTCATAAAGCACCTCCGCAAAGAAGAACTCCACCTCTGAATTCTCTTCTGAAGTGCTCTTCGCCGTGAAATTCACATGGTAATAGGAACCGTCGTCCATGACTCTCCAGCTGACGATTGATTTGACGAGCTCATACTTGATCCCGTCCTTCTCTTGGTTGTTGTAGTGCTCCAGCGCGCTGTTTGCGAACTCGTCGCAGTCTCGGAGGCAAACAAATGCTTCGAAATCTGCGTCCTTGGCGTAATCGAAGGAGTCCACCCAGTCTTGGTCGGGGGTATCCGGCGGCGTGTACTGATCGCTGTCAGAGTAGTCAGACCACAATTCGTGGTTGGGATCAAGAAGTGGCGACGAAGGAGAATTGGGGCCATCCAGCACCACCTGTTGGGTTGCAGGGCTGCTGCTGCTGGTGTTGATAGGCGTTAATGGCGCGGAGTTAGAGTTACCATGAGCAGTTGCTGGCGTTTGTCCACCAGAAGCGGGCGAGGAAGGTGATCCGGATCTGGAGAAGGACGGAGACTTTTATAGTAGAGCACACGGGACATCTGATCTTCCCTTCTTCCTCCCTCGATTTTATTGATGAGCGATCCGATCGGCAGAAGAGGAACAACACGATCCGGTATACAGGGCTTCGGGGAATCGCCGGCAAGGGAAAAGGCCTATCCTTTTCACTCGGCGCGGCAGGGGTGGTCTGGCCGTCTGGTGGTGGTGGGTGCTTACCCTTTTCGGACTAGAAAAAGGAGTCGGGGTTAGTTTCAATATTGAACGAGTTAGTTTCAAAAAAATAAAAAATGAAGGAGTAAAACTTTTTAGCACCTACTCTTTTTTCTCTCTCGAAACAGGCTTTCGCCCCGCTTTATATATAAAGCACCAACCACAGAAGTACACGGCCGAACGATACAAGATATGAGGTAGCCCTCTTACAAAGCCGATCCTAAGATATTCGGCAGACACAGACACACGCAACTATGTGATGTGAACACAGATGCTGTTGTTGTGCCATTACCAAGTTGTACTAGTTCTGCGGTTACTACTATTTTGCAGGCACATAATTTGCTAAGTGAGAAGAAGAAAACACTAAAGGAGAGGGAAAGTGCAAGTATACTGGGTGTTATTCCATGTGCTTTCCCGAAGGAAGAAAAGCAGGCAACTTCTGTTGGAAAATTAGGCAAGTTCATGATTAATTCCAGTAAATAATTCATGACTAGAATAGATACTAGCATGCAACAATCTAGCAAACTAGAAGAACAACAAGACATGCATAACAGCAGCGAACACGAAACAATAGTTGTAGAGACAGACATGAACATATGATGTTAGACGTGCTGTTCGTTAGCTATTGTGGGTGCGACGGTGTTGATGATGATGTTGGCGATGATCTGCTGCTGACGGCGATGAAGACGACGATGAGTAGCACCGCCCGATTTGGACGGAAGACGACCCGTGATGACGAATTTGAGCAGTCGCGCAGAGCGCTTCCCAAAAACCTAATTCGTCCTCTCCCGGTGCAGGATCGCAAAGACGAACGGTTCCGGAGACCTGCTCTCCCACGCGCCGATGCACGCCGGCGTTTGGGATGGAGTAGACTACGACGGCGGCGCAAGTTGCGAGATGAGGCAAAACCCTAGGTGTTTTCGGTGTGTCTTTGGCCGCAGCCGGTATATATATATATATATATATATATATATATATATATATATATATATATATATATATATATATATATATATATTAGGACCAGAGGCGGTATTGTGTCGCGATCACAATCCCAAACCGACTCGGTTTCTAATTCGTATACTTACTGGACAAGAAATCGAAAACTTGTCTGCCAAGACATAATAATAAAACGGCAAAAGGAAGCTGCGCCCCTGCAAGGAGACGGACCGGATTTCGGCGGACCATTCACGCGCATGTCGCACGTACGCGCCGCCTCGCCACGGCCCGGCCCGGCCAGGCCAGGCGAGCGAGCGCGTGCGTGTGGTCTTCCCTTTCTCTTCTCACACACCACTTAGAGTGGTGGAGAGAACCCACTATATAAAGAGGTCCAACTCTTCTTCAACTTCTGGGGTGGGACTAAACTTTAGCACCACCACTTGCCATTTTACACATGGGCTTTGAGATTTCAGAAATTGCTATGGGCCTAGCCCATTAATTCTAACAATCCCCCACCAGATCTCAAATACCCATTTAGAGATTTGCCTTCTCTCACCACTTGTTTAATATACCAGTGTTTCAGCAGAGACTGTTAAGTTGAACTTCTGCCTAGAACTTTAAGCTACATCCATTCACAACTTGACAATGGATTATGCCTTGAATTGCTAGTTTTGTGTGAACAGGTTTCACTCAAAGTCTTAACCAGTACCTGACCGCCAATAGGCTACCCCGCGGTTTGGAGCTTATACGTCATACTCCCTGGTCTCTTCGTGAGCTTACTAGAGATCACCCAAATCTTATAGACTGCGACTTTTACAATCGGAACTCATATAGGTGTGTTCTTTCAAGACTGCTCTATAGGACAGCATCTTTGCTAATTATAGCCAATAGAACTACATTAAGGCATGTTGCCAACCTGCCTTACAGCTCTGAGCATTACATCTCTGAGAGTTTTGCATCTTCACTTAGAGACGGTCATTAGTTATTACTCTCCTCAGTTAACCAATAGCTTGTTCTTCCCAGATCCTAATTCACGGGATCTCCGATCACAAAGGTTGGGTTACTACTATGGTGTAACATTTATGGGTCTCATACACATCTCCCTCGATGCAATATCTATCACATTTCGTGATAGTCCCTTTGTAAAGGGATTTGCCAGGTTTTTGTCTGTTTGAATATACGTAACAGTTATTACTCCGGAGTTTC
Source organism: Thinopyrum elongatum (assembly GCA_011799875.1). Lineage (NCBI taxonomy): Eukaryota > Viridiplantae > Streptophyta > Magnoliopsida > Poales > Poaceae > Thinopyrum > Thinopyrum elongatum. The sequence goes on from CM022303.1 coordinate 620,223,850, forward strand.
TCAACTTCCTGACAGACTTCAAACGTCTCTTTACGTGTCTTGATGACTTCGCATTATCTTTAGAATTGTTTACTTCGTTTGGTTGTCACAATTCATAAGAATAGCCGGTACAGGTTTTTCAACCATAGGCAAGTCCATCAAGAGCTCACGCAGCCATTCTGCCTCAACAGTAGCTGTGTCTAAAGCAGTTAATTCTGCTTCCATAGTTGACCTCGTCAATATGGTTTGCTTGCAAGACCTCCATGACACTGCGCCACCTCCATGGGTAAATACATACCCACTTGTTGCGTAGAGTACATCAACATCGGAGATCCAGTTTGAATCACTATATCCTTCTAGCACAGCAGGATGCCCTGAATAAGTAATTCCGTAACTCATAGTACCTCTCAGATAGCGCAAGACCCTTTCTAGTGCATGCCCATGATCATCACCCGGGTTGGACATGAACCTACTCAGTTTGCTCACAGGAAAAGAGATATCTGGTCTTGTAGCGCTAGCTAAGTACATGAGTGAACCGACAATTTGAGAGTATCTTAATTGATCTCTCGTTTCTTTCTTGTTCTTTCTGAGTGTCACACTGGGATCATAAGGTGTTGGAGAAGGCTTGCTATCCATAAAGCCGAACCGGCTCAAGACCTTCTCAACATAGTGAGATTGCGTTAGAGTAATCCCACTCTCATCCTTAATAAGTTTGATGTTTAGAATTACATCGGCTTCTCCCAGATCTTTCATGTCAAAACTTTTTGATAGAAAAGACTTGACTTCATTGATCGCATTAATGTTTGTACCAAAGATCAGTATGTCATCCACATACAAACATAATATGACACTATTGCCCCCACCATGGCGATAGTAAACACACCTATCAGCCTCGTTAATGACAAATCCTGCAGAAGTCAGAGTTTTTTCAAACTTCTCATGCCATTGCTTAGGTGCCTGTTTCAGGCCATACAAAGATTTTAACAACTTGCACACTTTTCTCTCTTCACCCTTTACCACAAACCCATCAGGCTGATCCATATAGATTTCCTCTTCCAACTCTCCATTGAGGAAAGCTGTCTTGACATCCATTTGATGAATGATAAGACCATAAGAGGCAGCCAAGGAAAGTAACACTCGAATGGTGGTCATTCTAGCAACGGGTGAATAGGTGTCAAAGTAATCTTCGCCTTCTTTCTGAGTGTAGCCCTTGGCCACTAGCCGCGCCTTGTACTTATCAATAGTACCATCAGGCTTTAGCTTCTTTTTGAACACCCACTTACAGCCCACAGGTTTATAACCATATGGTCTATCAGTTAGTTCCCAAGTTCCATTAGAAAGAATTGAGTCCATCTCATTATGAACAACTTCTTTCCAATCATCTACATCCGGAGATGCATATGCCTCTGCAATCGTCTTGGGTGTGTCGTCCACAAGGTATACAATGAAATCATCACCAAAGGATTTTGCAATCCTTTGTCTCTTGTTCCTTATAGGAACTTCATTGTTATCCTTCTCAAGGACTTCCTCATGTGATTGTTCAAAATATTCATCAGTTGTACTAGATTCAGGAATTATCTCAGAAGAAAATCTAGCAATGTTATGCATATCTTTCATAGGAAATATGTCCTCAAAAAATGTTGCATCACGAGATTCCATTATAGTATCAACATGCATATCAGGTACTTCAGATTTTACCACTAAAAATCTACAAGCAATGCTCCGTTGAGCATACCCTAGAAAAACACAATCCACTGTCTTTGGTCCAAGTTTGCGTTTCTTAGGAACATGAATATTGACCTTTGCCAAACATCCCCAAGTGCGCAAATAAGAAAGTGATGGTTTTCTCCCAACCCACTCCTCATAAGGGGTTTTCTCCTTATTATTGTTAGGAACTCTATTCAGGACATGACATGAAGTCAATAGAGCCTCCCCCCACCATGCCTTAGATAAACCAGCAGTGTCTAACATGGCATTCACCAAATCAGTCAACGTGCGGTTTTTCCTCTCGGCAACTCCATTTGATTGGGGTGAATAGGGAGGCGTCCTCTCATGAATAATACCATGTTCCTCACAAAATTCATCAAATACTTTGGGAAAATACTCTCCACCACGATCGGACCTAAGACGCTTGATCTTTCTCTCTAGTTGATTTTCAACTTCAGCTTTATAGATTTTAAAGTAGTCTAATGCTTCATCTTTAGTTTGCAACAAATAAACATAGCAAAATCTAGTCGCATCATCAATCAAAGTCATGAAATATCTCTTTCCACCTTTTGTCAACACACCATTCATCTCACAAAGATCAGAATGTATGAGTTCTAGAGGTGCCAAGTTTCTCTCCTCGGCAGCCTTATGAGGCTTTCGAGGTTGCTTCGATTGCACACAACTATGGCACTTAGAACCTTTGGCAACGGTGAAATTCGGAATTAAACTCATACTGGATAGCCGAGACATCAAACCAAAATTAATATGACATAAACGAGAGTGCCAAATACTTGCATCATCATTATCACTAGCACAAATTTGGTTTACTGACTTATTGCAAAAATCTGAAAGAGAAAAGCGGAACAAGCCTCCGCACTCATAGCCTTTGCCTATAAATTGTCCAAATCTTGACACGATTACTTTATTCGACTCTAAAACTACCTTAAACCCATCTCGACATAGAAGGGAGCCACTAACTAGATTCTTGTTCATAGTAGGGACATGATGCATGTTCCTTAGTTGCACGATCTTTCCCGAAGTAAACTTCAGATCCACCGTGCCAATGCCACGAACAGAAGCATGTGACCCATTCCCCATTAGGACGGAAGAATCCCTTGCGACCTGATAAGAAGTAAACAGGGAGACATCAGCACACACATGAACGTTAGCACCCGAATCAATCCACCACGAAGATGATTGAAATACTGAAAGTACAATAGGTAAATTACCATACCCATCAGTATTGCTAGCGGTCACCATGTTGACAGTCTTGGAGCTCGTTTTCCCTCTGCGGTCTGCACGTTCAGGGCATTCCTTGGAAAAGTGTCCAGGCTTCCCACAGGCGTAGCACTCTAGCTCAGCCTTGTTGAACTTCTTCTTCTTGAAGGTAGTAGTCTTGGTAGGCTTGTTGAAAACAGGTTTGTTCTTCCCTTTGTTCTTGTTCTGTGGGTACCTCTGCATCATATTGGCGGTAGGCTGAACCTCACCTCCTTTCTCAGTAGTGTCTTTAGCCCAAGCTTTTTCTTCGACATCAAGAGATGCAATCAGATTTTCAACTGATATCTCCTGTCTCTTATGTTTCAGAGTTGTGGCGAAATTCCTCCATGAAGGAGGCAACTTTGCAATCATGCACCCAACCACGAATTTGTCGGGTAGAACACACTTAAGGAGTTCAAGTTCCTTCACAATGCACTGTATCTCATGAGCTTGTTCAACCACAGAATGGTTATTCACCATCTTGTAGTCATAAAAACTCTCCATGATGTATAGTTCACTGCCTGCATCTATTGCACCGAATTTTGCATTCAGTGCATCCCACAGAGTCTTTCCGTCATCTATGTGCATGTACACATCACACAGACGGTCAGCAAGAACACTCAGAATGCATCCCACAAACATAATATTGGCTTCCTGAAATTTTCTCTAATCTTCGTCAGATATTCCCTCTGGAGCACCAACACTAACGTGGAAAACTTTCAGAGCAGTAAGTCAGCGCGTGGTCTTCACCTGCCACCTCTTAAAGTGCACACCGGTAAATTTATCCGGCCTCAGTGCATCAGCGAATCCAACCATAGTTAACTCAGGAAATTGCCTACAGTTAGGTTTTTGGATTGTTGGAAAATTAGGCAAGTTCATGATTAATTCCAGTAAATAATTCATGACTAGAACAGATACTAGCATGCAACAATCTAGCAAACTAGAAGAACAGCAAGACATGCATAACAGCAGCGAACACGAAACTATAGTTGTAGAGACAGACATGAACAGATGATGTTGGACGTACTGTTCGTTAGCTATTGTGGGTGCGACGGTGTTGATGACGATGTTGGCGACGATCTGCTGCTGACGGCGATGAAGACGACGATGAGTAGCACCGCCCGATTTGGACGGAAGACGACCCGTGATGACGAATTTGAGCAGTCGCGCAGAGCGCTTCCCAAAAACCTAATTCGTCCTCTCCCGGTGCAGGATCGCAAAGACAAACGGTTCGGGAGACCTGCTCTCCCACGCGCCGATGCACGCCGGCGTTTGGGATGGAGTAGACTACGACGGCGGCGCAAGTTGCGAGATGAGGCAAAACCCTAGGTGTTTTCGGTGTGTCTTTGGCCGCAACCGGTAGCTGTATATATATATTAGGACCAGAGACGGTATTGTGTCGCGATCACAATCCCAAACCGACTCGGTTTCTAATTCGTATACTTACCGGACAAGAAATCAAAAACTTGTCTACCAAGACATAATAATAAAACGGAACTTTCAGAGCAGTAAGTCAGCGCGTGGTCTTCACCTGCCACCTCTTAAAGTGCACACTGGTAAATTTATCCTGCCTCAGTGCATCAGCGAATCCAATCGTAGTTAACTCAGGAAATTGCCTACAGTTAGGTTTTTGGATTGTTGGAAAATTAGGCAAGTTCATGATTAATTCCAGTAAATAATTCATGACTAGAACAGATACTAGCATGCAACAATCTAGCAAACTAGAAGAACAGTAAGACATGCATAACAGCAGCGAACACGAAACAATAGTTGTAGAGACAGACATGAACAGATGATGTTGGACGTACTGTTCGTTAGCTATTGTGGGTGCGACGGTGTTGATGACGATGTTGGCGACGATCTGCTGCTGACGGCGATGAAGACGACGATGAGTAGCACCGCCCGATTTGGACGGAAGACGACCCGTGATGACGAATTTGAGCAGTCGCGCAGAGCGCTTCCCAAAAACCTAATTCGTCCTCTCCCGGTGCAGGATCGCAAAGACGAACGGTTCCGGAGACCTGCTCTCCCACGCGCCGATGCACGCCGGCGTTTGGGATGGAGTAGACTACGACGGCGGCGCAAGTTGCGAGATGAGGCAAAACCCTAGGTGTTTTCGGTGTGTCTTTGGCCGCAGCCGGTAGCTGTATATATATATTAGGACCAGAGGCGGTATTGTGTCGCGATCACAATCCCAAACCGACTCGGTTTCTAATTCGTATACTTACCGGACAAGAAACCAAAAACTTGTCTACCAAGACATAATAATAAAACGGCAAAAGGAAGCTGCACCCCTGCAAGGAGACGGACCGGATTTCGACGGACCATTCACACGCATGTCACACGCACGCCTCGCCTCGCCACGCCACGGCCCGGCCAGGCCAGGCGAGCGAGCGCGCGCGTGTGGTCTTCCCTTTCTCTTCTCACACACCACTTAGAGTGGTGGAGAGAACCCAATATATAAAGAGGTACAACTCTTTTTCAACTTTCGGGGTGGGACTAAACTTTAGCACCACCACTTACCATTTTACACATGGACTTTGAGATTTCAGAAATTGCTATGGGCCTAGCCCATTAATTCTAACAACTTCTTCTAGTTACAGTTTGGCAAACCTAAGAGAGGAAGCGCCAAGTATTTTCATTGGAGAAGTTTCAGTTAAACTTGTCGTTACACAAGAAGTCAAGCCAAACTTCAGGACCCCACCATGGTAATCAACCGTGGCCGGAGTAGATAAATAGTATGGGTTAAAAACCGTAGTGTCACATTGGTTATTTTCAGTACCAGTTCACGTCGTGAGTCCTAGTCCAGGTTTGTCTGGATTCTAGTGATCAAGGTGCCGGATACTTAATTAGTTAAATTCTGATTAATTAGTTTAAATATGAAAGAAATAGAGTCCGCTTCTAGCTTGGTTTGTTAGGATCGTTTGGGGTCAGCGTGCGCGTCGCCTATATAATGGGCAGGCTTAGGCCTTTGTACGGGAGTTTTTTCAGAGTTGAATAGCATAGAAAAGGCTACGTTATGGTTGCGCCAAAGATATTTGCTTGCTGATCCACGAGGGATTTAAGAGTTGCTTGGCGTGGAATTGATCTGTGATTGATTATACGCTGGTTTTTGTGCGCTTTGGTCTTCTGGCGCCCTGCTTGATCCAAAGAGCCGTTCGTCTATTTGCTGCTATTATGAGAATCGTCGTGGTTTGTCGCTGATTTTTGTGTACCGTGAAAGATTGGGCCAACGAACGACTCGCCGTCTAATCGGGTCACATCACTATGCTACCAGCTAGAAGCACCGGAAGCACTAAACACCCCCACGCTACAACCTAGCACACCTAAGCTCCACGACAACGCCCCCAAGAGGGAAGACGGCGCAGAGCGTCGCCGCTGCCGAGTCCAAACGGACAAAGGTCTTCACCCGAAGCCCGGGCACGATGAGAAGAACCACAACGACGTCTTCAAGAAGAGTACGGCACCCACGGATGTCGCCGTCGTTGGTGCATGGCATGGAGCTTTCGCCCGGCAACTCACCCATGCCCCCAAGAGGCCGCCAAGAGGAGCGCGGCGAAGCCAGCACCCCAGATCCGGATCAGAACGCCACCCCACCAGAGAAAGGGCACGTTCGAGCTACCCATTGCCACCCCTCCCATTGTCCACACAACCTGGGAGAGGAGCCACCACCACCACAATGATGCCTGCCGGAGAGCAACCATGCGGCCCGCAATCCGGGGCCGCCACCCCGGCGTCCCTGTCGCGAGATACCGTGCACCGCCCACGTCACAACGCACACAACCACGGTAGGAGGAGCGATGACAGTCCATCAACTCCTAGCCCGGCATCAGTCCCGGTGTCTGGGCAGGCGCCTCCACAGTAGGAGCCACCCACACCTGCGTCCCCAGTCAGTGCCAGGTGGACTGGGGGGGCACGACTCCAAGACTACCGACGGCTACCGGCAAACCAGCCCCTGGCCAGGCGAGTTCACACGACGCCATGTCCATGGCCACCGGCATCGATCCGTGAACCGACACACCGCAGGTTCGACCACCACCAACGAGCACTCCCCGGACCGCACCCACCATCGCCTACCCGGAGCGGAAGCACCAACTCGCCTCGGGCCTCGAAATGGTCTACTCGAGCACAAGCCCCAGGTCCTGACCCTCTCCGCGCAAAAGCCCGTGCCTTTGGCAAGAACCCAGGAGAAGGGAGGAGCCACCACCACCCGCACCCCGCCGCCTTACGTCACTGGCCACCGCCGAAGCCGCCGCGGACTCCATGCCGGCGAGTGCACCACCCAAGCAGTGGCGGAGCTAGGATTTGAAACCAGGGTGGTCCCAATTTTTTTTACAACAAACATGACATATTAATGTTTGTAAGTAATTACCAATACCACGTCGAAATAGATAAATATAGTCCGACAATCATACTAAAATTCTCAATTAAGTCTCGGTTTGCCATGAAAGAAGGATACATACTACTCTAGACTATAGTAGATACCATGAGAAGTTAAAGATGACTATGTTTCAATAATTCTGCAATAAGAATTTAGTTTCTATCAATCATAATGACACAACTGAATATAAATGATGTGCAAAATTATGTTTGTGTTCGTCGCTCATGTTCTCGATAGAACACAACTAGCAAATAGTAAACCCTAAATTGAAAAATGGGGAATGGTCAATTGGCGAGCTGCCGGAGATGGTACCACAAATCAGGCAAGACCGAGTGCTGGAATGCAGACTGGGCGGCTGTTGCTGGCTTGCAGGGGCGCCAGGCGGCCTGGGGCAGGGCAGGGTCGGGTCGCAGGCTCATAAGGGTTGCGGCTGGCGCCGAGCACCGGGCAGGACGCGGGCGCGATGAAGAGGAAGAAGTGGAGGAGCCTCCTGAGCGGTTGGGCGTCTGGCGAGGGCGGCGAGGCAGGCGGAGACCGGGCGGCCGGCGGCTGGGCGTTGGGGATTGGAAGATGTCGTTACTTCTCGCTGTCCCACGCGTGGTGTGCAGGCTGCGTGGTGCGTACGTTGTTTGCCTGGTTAGAGATGTAGCTGGGCCTTTTTTTTCTTCTCTGGCCCATTTATAATTGTGTATGGTATATAGGCCGGTTCAAAATCGCGGCCCACTAGCCACCCTGTAGCTCCCCCAATGCACCCAAGCCGCTCGTAGCCACCCGAATCCCGACAGATCGAGCACCCACGAGCCGGCACCACCTCGTCGGAGTCCCTACCACGCGGGAACGCAGCAGCAGAAGCCGACCCGCGCCGCCGCGGCCCTCGTCGCGAGAGGCGTCCGCCTGGAAGATCTGGCCCAAGCCCCCGCCGCCACAGCTGTCCCGCACGCGCCGCCGACACCACCCACGCCGCCTGAAGCGTGGCAAGCACGCCGGCGCCCACTAGCACCCGCCTGCCGCCACGCCGCGCCGCCCGGCGTCCGCACCGCGCCTCGGCCAGAAGAGGCCCCGCCGCCGCCGGATCCGGTCGGCTCTTGTAACACCCCGGGAAGCATGCTACAGTAATCTTCCCTTAATGGTGGCCATGTCATCATGATTACTATGCAAATGGCCACTTGTCCAAGATCAAAGTCAAATTCAAATTTTAATTGCCAGTGAAATAATTATTTCTTCGAACGGTACAACTAAAATGTTCGAATAATTCTATAAATTCCCCTCATCATTGTAATGTTAAAACCAACTTCACTTGACTCACAAATAAATTCCTAGGAAATTAATAAGTGGTCGAGCAATGAATAAAATGGCCTTTTCAAAATAAACGATTATTTAATTAACTCCAGTTGCCCCCAAACTTTTTGTGCTAGCTCAAAATAATCTGTATTATTTATGTGCCAAATTTCATGTTCACCAAAAATCGTTTGGTACAAAAAGAAAATAGAAAACGGTGCCAGAAATATAAAACAGAAAAAGAAAAAAAAAGGAAAAACAGAACCCCCCCACTGGGCCGTGGCCCAGCTGGATCACCAGGCCGGCCCACCTCGCTCTCCCCTTATCCCCCCCCCCCCGACCCTAGCCCACCCCCACACTCCCCCCCTCGTTCCCACCCCCCCCCCCCACCCACCCCCCCCCTCCCCACCCCCCCCCCCCCCCCACGGTTCTTGTTTACTGGGCAGCGAACCCCGATCCCTTCGCCCTCGTCGCCGAGCGCCGTCGCCGGCGCCAACCCCGTCGCCGGATCGCCTTCGCCGCCGTTGTCGTCGCCGAACGCCTCCCAGTCTCCACCCTCGTCGGACCTCCTCGAGCCTCGCCGCCCCCGTGCATCTACAGCCGCCGGTGAGGCCCCGGCCTCGGCCTCCCTCCCTCGCCTCCGCGCGCCGTGCTCGCTCGCCGTGGCCCCGTGCCCGCTGCTGCTCTTCCGTCCCGACGCCGCACCGCGCCCGGCTGCCGCTCGCCTCGTCGCTGGTGCCCGCGCCCACCCTGTGGCCTCGCCACTCCTCGCTGCAGCTCGCGTGCAAGCCCCGCCCCTGCGCCGCGCGTTCCTCCTAGCGAGCCCCGCCGTCCCTCGCCCGCCCGTGGCCTTCTGGCCGCGCCGCCACGCGCCTGTGGCCCGCTCCCGCGCGCCACCCGCATGCCCCGCGTGCGCCCGCTGCTGCCCAGCTCTCCCGACCCCGCGCCGTTACCGCAAGCCCTAGTCCACTAACGATTTGGATATTTGATCCGAGCAGGCCTCTGGCCTGATAGCACTAACCATCACGTGGGCATAGTATGGGCGTTCTGCATCGTAGCATCAGTCGAAAGCTCTGTCAGACGTCTAGTTCAGCCTTGCGGCCGGGACGGACCGGCGCCCTCCTAGTGCCTGGCTTCACCCTGCTCGCAACGACCCGGAGTGCACAGGGCGATGGCCCAAGACCCCTGAGCGCTTAGGATGTAGACCGGCGGGGACCTCTCTGCTGAGCTGTAGGTAGGGTTGCGGTGTGCCGTTTGGCCGAGGTCGGGCATAACCCGGAAAAGTGTGTCCGACCGGAGTTAAGCGAGCGTGGTGGGTAAGTTGGTGCACCCCTGCAGGGAAGAACACATCTATCGATAGCCGGTCCTACGGCAAGGGACACTCGGAGTTGTATCCTGATTGATACAATTAGAACTGAATACTTGGATACTATGGCTCTAGGATTGCTTCTTGCAGGGAGTCGAGAAGGGATCTTAGGACGAGGTTGATGACTGTATGGCTCTGGGATTGCTTTCTCACAGGGAGTCGAGAAAGGATCTCTGGGTGAGGTTGATATCATTACTGCTACCTTATATTGTACTGTTCTACACTCTTCTATTGCTGCAAGACCTCTGAAGATGCTAGTCTTCGATAGGACTAGGCCTTCTCTCTATTCTGGCATTTCTGCAGCCCAGTCCACATATACAGCCTCCCCTTGAAAATGTTGCATATGTAGTGTAGATCCTTTCTTGCTGAGTACTTCTGAGTACTCACGGTTGCTTTGTTTTCTTTTTCCCCCATATCCTTTTGATGCGACCAGATGACGGAGCCCCGGATACAGCTGCCCCCGCTGACGACCGTTACTACTACCACCTCGAGGGTGTTACTTCTACAAGTTGGCCGAAGACCAGGAGTAGGATCGGAGGGTCCCAGGCAGGAGGCCTGCGCCTTTCGATCGTAGTGTTTTATTTTGCCCCGCCTTTCTAAAGGCCTTTCTGTTTCTCTTTTAATATCTGTACTCAGATATCTGATGCTTCCGCTGACGCTTGTATGCGAGCTTTTGTATTCGAGCCCTCGAGGCCCCTGACTTGTAATATAAAGCTTGTATGACTTTATTTATGTTTTAGAGTTGTGTTGTGATATCTTACCGTGAGTCCTTAGGCTTGATCGTGTGCATTTGCGTGTATGATTAGTGCACGATTGAGCCGGGGGCGTCACAGCTTTGCCCGACTGACCCCTGTGGCGACGGCGGGAGAGGGGGAACGGGAGGCAGGGGACCGGCGGCGGCGGCTAGCTAGGGTTCCCCCCGGTCGCCGCGCGGGGGCGACTCAAGGGGGAAGGGGCAGCTAGCTATAGTTCACACCTACTCTTTTTTACCAAATTTAACTCTCCAAATTAGAACTACTCTTTTCAAACACAACTTAAAACATACTGTATATAATTAATCGTAACATTGCTATGTAGAAATTGGGTGGCCTTGGGCACGGTGGAGTGCCCCCTCGGCGACCACGACGGCGCCGTTTTGACATGCGTGGCCGGCTCCGGTGGCCTGCATCCTCGCTCGCGCCGAGGTATTGCTACTCGAGCATGGAGTTGGGACCGCTAGGTGGAGGCGAGACGCTCAGGTGTGGTGGAGCTAGCGCAGGTGCTCAGATCCACCTCGCCACCTTGGTGCGTCGGGGCTAGCCTGCTCCTTTCTTCGGTGTTGTCTTTGCCCGGCCAGCCCTCATGCAATGCAACCTCTTGCAGCGGCCCTCGGCTGCTACCGGCGAGCATCTGCTCCAGCTCAGGGAAGCGCACCCCTGGCCGTTCTATGTGCTCGGTGGGGCGGACTAGCTGAATCCAGCTTGGATCTGCCCAAATCCGGCTTGCGGCGGTATGAACTTGCAAGATCCGGGCAACACGCTCCTACAACGACGTCATGGTAGGTTTGTTGGCTTACTCGTGCTATGGGTGAAACTTCTGTGTCGGCTTGGTTGACACCGGCGGCAATGAGGGCTGTGGACGTCGTTTGTAGTTTATGCAGTTTGAAACATGATTGTATTCTCGTTGGTGCAAGAACACACTTTCTCTAGCCCTTCTTATTCATAATTGAATGTGTCCTAATATTATTTTTGAGGGTTATAAATGTGTCATAATTAATAGGAAAACGCTCAGCGTCAACCGGCTGAAAAGTCACGCCGCGTCCGCCGTCTTTTCTGTCCAACACGTGTCTTGTGGGCCCACACACATCTCCACCTTTTCTAATTCCTGACCCCAACTGCATCGTCTTCCCCATGAGTCTCCTCATCCTCTCGCATCTCTCCTCCCCTGTGGCAGATCGGCGTAGGCGGCCGAGCCTCACCACCGGTCACACCTGCCAGCTGGTCGCCCCGCCACACAGTGTTGCACACCCACTACTAGGAGAAAGCCTACTAGTAGCGCTTGAAATACCTATAGCGCTACTGCTAACGCGCTACTAGCAGTAGCGCTGCCCGGACCAGCGCTACTAGTAAGTATGGGTAGCAGTAGCGCTGCCTGGACCAGCGCTACTGCTAACTATCTGTAGCGCTGCATCAAAGCAAGCGCTGCTGCTAATACAGCGCTGCCACTAGATGCCTTCCAGCGCTACTGCTAGTATTCCTGCTTTCACAGATTTATTCCCCCTCTACGTATTTGTGATGTATTTGTGCATGCTCTGTACAGCAGTTTCATCAGATCATAATAAACATACACTATTCTTATCATATCATACACATACAGTAGTCTTGTCATACCATCATCATCATTCAACACAAATATCATCACAACTCGAAAATAGCGATACACAAGTCATGTCATGTCTCGAATAAATGCAACTACATGGTCATGTCACACACATAAGTTTCATCATCTCTATCTAAACCATGATGTAGAAGAGAAGAGCGATCAGCATGAGCAAGAGCGCGACTATGTAGTACTTCTTGAGGCACCGGCGGTTTCGCTCCCGCTCTTGCCGGAGCGTACACCTCAAGTAACTACTTTCCGCTTCGGCTCTGCTGTTGAACCCTCTGTGGCTAGTACCCGGGTACTTGTCCACCTGGTCCTGAGCGTCTGGCCAGTGGTCGTACACTCCTGAAACCCTCCCAACGAACACGGCGTAGCAGTCCTTCGCCATCTCTGATCTATGTACCTGCATCGTCAGTTGATGAATTCAACGATAATATACAACATAATGTACTTAAGAAAACAAAGAGACATAATTAGCAAAATACAAGCAACCTATAGTAAACATAAATAACGAAGTTTCTCATACCCAAACTAATTAACTAGAGCGATCTACGCTAGTTCAGGAGGACAGTTTAATTACATCACAGAGTTTCGCCGTGCATAAATTCAAAGTTTTGCCATAGAAAGATAGTAGTGACACATTGTCATCGACAATCAGTCCTCCATGTCGGCGGTCCAATCTTCATAGTCAGAGAGGAAGCACCCGAGCTTCTTGAAAGGCTTCAGGTCCAGACGCTGAGCGAGTAGCAGTGCTCTGACATCATCCCGCGTGATTGGCCCATGGTAGAACATCCATGTTGGTTCGAGGACCTGCTTCATGATCACTTGGGCAAGTTCATGCTACTTCTTGAGGTTGCGTTGGTTTTTCCCTTGAAGAGGAAAGGGTGATGCAGCAAAGTAGAGATAAGTATTTCCCTCAGTTAGAGAACCAAGGTATCAATCCAGTAGGAGACAACGCACAAATCACCTAGCACCTGCACAAACAATCAAACAACTTGCACCCAACGCGATAAAGAGGTTGTCAATCCCTTCACGGTTACTTGCAAAAGTGAGATCTGATAGAGATAGATAAAACTAAACAAACGATAAAGTAAATATTTTTGGTATTTTTGGTTTATAGATCTGAAAATAAAATATTGCAAAATAGTAGATCGGAAACTTATATGATTAAAAATAGACCCGGGGGCCATAGGTTTCACTAGAGGCTTCTCTCAAGATAGCAAATAATATGGTGGGTGAACAAATTACTGTCGAGCAATTGATAGAAAAACGTAAAGTTATGACGATATCCAAGGCAATGATTATGAAATATAGGCATCACGTCCGTGTCAAGTAGACCGAAACGATTCTGCATCTACTACTAGTACTCCACACATCGACCGACTCCTGCCTGCATCTAGAGTATTAAGTTCATGAAGAACAGAGTAACGCATTAAGTAAGATGACATGATGTAGAGGAATAAACTCAAGCAATATGATGTAAACCCCATCTTTTTATCCTCGATAGCAACAATACAATACGTCCCTTGCTGCCCCTACTGTCACTGGGAAAGGACACCGCAAGATTGAACCCAAAGCTAAGCACTTCTCCCATTGCAAGAAAAACCAATCTAGTTGGCCCAACCAAACCGATAGTTCGAAGAGAATTACAAAGATATCAAATCATGCATATAAGAATTCAGAGAAGATTCAAATAATATTCATAGATAAGCTGATCATAAATCCACAATTCATCGAATCTCGACAAACACACCGCAAAAGAATATTACATCAGATAGATCTCCAAGAACAACGAGGAGAACGTGGTATTGAGAATCAAAGAGAGAGAAAAAGCCATCTAGCTACTAGCTATGGACTCATAGGTCTGAGGTAAACTACTCACGCTTCATCGGAATGGCAATAGGGTTGATGTAGAAGCCCTCCGTGATCGAATCCCCCTCCGGCAGGGTGCCGGAAAAGGTCCCTAGATGGGATCTCACGGGTACAGAAGGTTGCGGCGGTGGAAAAGTCTTTTCGTGAATGCCTCTGGTGGTTTGGGAACATATGTGAACATATAGGCGAAAGAATTAGGTCAGGGGAGTCACGGGGGGCCCACAAGGCAGGGGGCGCACCCTACCCCCCTGGGCGCGCCCTCCACCCTTGTGGCCGCCTCGTGACTCCTCCGACTTCATCTCCAAGTCTCCTGGGTGTCTTCTGGTCCAAGAAAAATCATCGCGGAGATTTTATTCTGTTTGGACTCCGTTTGGTATTCCTTTCCCACGAAGCTAAAAAACAAGGAAAAAACAGAAACTGGCACTGGGCTCTAGGTTAATAGGTTAGTCCCAAAAATAATATAAAATAGCATATTAATGCATATAAAACATCCAAAACAGATAATATAATATCATGGAACAATAAAAAATTATAGATAAGTTGGAGACGTATCAGTTCACACTATATGTGATAAAACTCAGCTCGGATTCGATGATCCGGTGTCTTTCCTATGCTTGTGGCCCAGTTGACAATCTCGGCATCGTTGGTAGTAGCTGACATGCGAAGGCGTTGATTATCCCTTCTGTACTCGAACAGGTGATGCATGAGGTAGAATCCATCAGCCTTACTGGTGTATGGTTGCTGGATACAGCAGAAGTCGGTCTTATGGCCGAAAGCCAGCCTGTTCTTCCTTTACTTTTTCACCTTGATATATCCACCAGACAGGCTGAAGGTTAACAGGGCACTATCGAGAACACTCTTTATGTGCGTGTAATCTTTTTTCTTGATGTTCTTCGATGAGTCCAAGTACATAGCATGGGAGTATTCTGGGTACAGAACGCTGAGGACGCCCCCCCCCCCCCCCCCCACCCTGCTCAAATAAGTACACCTCAAATTAGCCTCCATGCTTGAAAGGAATGATTAAAACTTACGAAAGGATATGCACGGATGACTTACGTGGGATGATTAGGCAGGAGAATCGCTTCCTTGTCCTTATTAGTGATCATGAAGTCGCCGATGTACTTGCTCGCATAGTCACAGTGCTCTTTGCAGACTGCCAAGAAGCTCTCGTGCATATAGTATGGGTCCGCGACGCAGATATATTTTTTGTTCTCGAGCCTGATGAAGTAGTTGAGATACAGCGTATACATGCGGATGAACTGGAAATCCAGCTTGGTCATGTGGAACATGTCATAGATGTAGTCAAATCGTAGGATGAACTTATCCGCGGGCCATTTCTCGACGTACAACTTCCCACCCGGCACCTGAGCCGCGTAAAGCGGGTATCCTGGTCTTTCCGAGATGAGAAGGCTTTTCTCTCTGGCCAGCACATCTTCATGGAGTCTCCTTAGATCATTGTTCAGTATGTGCTCTAGCGCTTTCGGAGGTAGGATTGGGTCGCCGGCGACATGGAAACGCTGCGCACCTACGACAGGTATTCTGTCTACCTCCCGGGGCTTCAGAGGTGGCTGGCTACTTGAAGCAGCTCTGGCGCCTTTAGGGCCTTTCTTGTCCGGTCTCCTCCTTTGCTTCTTGGCGGGTGGCGGTAGTGAGCCCACCATACCTTCCCTAACCACCACCCCCAGTGTGGTCGGGCTAATCAGTGGACGGCCCTCGGGTTGTTGCTGGGTAGAGGCTGCATCTGGAGGCGTCTCCTGCGAGGATCGCATGAAGAGAGACTTTTTGCATTCCACCATAGACGTTCCGGCTCCGGCAAATCAGGCAGCATCAAGTCATCATCTTCACGCTCATAGCCTGAGTCATAGTCCCCAGGCATCAATCCTCCATCGTCATAGGCGGTATTGATATAATTGAGAGGGTCATCATCATCCTCCTCCATGACATCATCAGCATTTGCTTCTTCGACGGGGGTGACGTTATCTGGTACTAATGGAGGCTCTCCCTCGCGTCGTCCACTATCACCTGCCACGACAGGTGCAGGTAATTTGGTAGGTGGGGTGGTGTTCATACCTTCTTGAGAAGCTGTCGTTGGTGTGATACTGGGTGCCTCGACACGAAGAAGAGTCTTCAGCTAAGGCAAGAACCAGCTCTTGCATGCGCCAATCCATTTAGGGGTCTCCTCGTCATCGACTGGTACCGGAGGAGGCAAATCCTCGAAGCCCGCTAAGACACTGGCCACGTTAACCTTGAAGACGCCATGGGGCATCTCTCGGTTGTGGAACATGCGATCCTTCGGCTTCACGATCATTGTCTTTCCCACGGCCACCTTCTGGCCCTTGATGTCGTACAGTAGGGTGCACGGGGTATCGTCGGCCTACGAAGACATGTTTGCGACGTCAAACATCCGAAAGGTAACTGAAATGGAAGACTATAGACATGCTGGTGAAAAGGGTATGACGCGTAATTACTGTGAGGGCGTCAAGCTCAGCCATAGACGAAGCCTAGCCGAGCATGCCAGAGACAGAGGTCGGGCTGCTATGAATAGGAGCGGGACCTTTTGCGGTTGCTTGAGCAGGTGCTGGTGGTGTGATGTTCACCCAATTGCTCCCGACGTAGCTGGGAAGGGGAAAGTCCGCTGGCCCTTTATCTAGATTGCTCTTCGACCAATCAATAATTGCCGGAATCAAGCTGGTAATAATTGAAGATTGGAAGTGAGCCGTGACGCCAGCCACCGCGTCATTGATCGCTGCATTGACTACCCCGAGCAACTCTTCTTTGGTCTCAGCTTTGGTCTTATTGACCGCAATCGCGACCTTCTCATCGATGGTCTGTTGAGTGAGCAACCGTCTCTTCCTTCTTTCCTCTGGCTCCTCGTGGTAGCACGTCTTCCACGAGGCGCCATCTCCGACACCGTGCACACGTCCATAGGACGGCGGTTTGTCCTCCGGGACCTTTTTCAGTATGTTTAGGGCCCAGTTGAATGGGGTGTCCCACTTGGGCCTCGCCGACGACTGTGATGACTCGTCGCTTTCGGCTGCCTTTTGGTGCTGCTCTTTCTGTAAAAGGAACGTGGATGGTTTACTAATGTGACAAAACTTGTAGTCGAATTGATTGGAAGCTAATATCATAAGGTGGTAATACAACAATTACCAGAAGTCTCATGAACTCCCTTATGTTCGGGTTCGTGTAAAAGATCCTATTGACGCGGTCCCACTTGTACCGGGCCCTGATCCAGTCACGCTCCAGCGGGTCGGTGAACTCCGCCAAGGGGTCTGGGATTCCGTGACTTTCATGTTCGGCATCCTCCTTGGCCCATACGTGCCTCTTCCCCTCGTAACCACGGCTTTCGAGGCGATGGGGAGGCGTGTTCCTGGCCTGGAGCGCCTTCACTTTCTCTGACCTTGCCTTGACTTCTTCTTTAGCTCAAGTCTCCTTGAACTTTTCAAAGTCCTCTTCCTTTAGTGACGGATTGTCAACATGAATCTTGGACCACGGTTCATTCTTCGCAATCGCTTTTTTCACCCGAACTTTCCAGGCGGACAAGTCATTGGCGAACGTCACCATCGCCTTGCTATTTATCTTTGTCATGGCGTCGTCGTCCCACGGATGTTTGCTTTCATCCCGGCCGGGGAACAAGAACCTATTGTGCAAATTCTTTAGGAGCATGTGCTCCATATGTGGTATCTTCTTCAACTTCTCGTCGTTGATGTTGGCGGTTTCCCTGAGGATGCATCCTAGTTGATTGTGTTGGGGAACGTTGCATGGGAAATAAAAAATTTCCTACGCTCACCAAGATCCAATCTAGGAGATGACCATCTACGAGAGGAGAGATTGCATCTACATAGCCTTGTAGATCGCTAAGCAGAAGCGTTAAGAAATGCGGTTAATGTAGTCGAACGTCTTCGCGATCCAATCACGATCCGTCCCGTGAACTCCCGATCCAAGTGCTGAACGGACGGCACCTCCGCGTTCAACACACGTACGGCTTGATGACGCCTTCACCTCCTCGATCCAGCGAGCGATGGTGAAGTAGTAGCTCGAGTCCTCCGGCAGCACGACGGCATGGTGGCGGTGGTGGTGGAGAAATCTCAGCAGAGCTTCGCTAAGCAATACGGAGAAGAAGATGGCTATGAGGAAGAGAAGGAGCAGCGTCATGGCACGAATAGATCCGTATGGGTCACTAGTAGAAAACAGGGCTTTGGTTCGGGCCAGCCCAGCCCATTAGTCCCGGTTCAGTCACGAACCGGGACCCATGGGGGGCATACGTCCCGGTTCATGCGCCCAGGGGCCGGCCGGGGCCTCGTGGGCATTGGTCCCGGTTCGTCTGGACCCATTTGTCCCGGTTCCTGGCACGAACCGGGACCAATGGGCCTCGCTCCTGGCCCACATCCATTGGTCCCGGTTCGTGGCTTGAACCGGGACAGAAGGGGGGCCTTTAGTCCCGGTTCCACGCATGAACCGGGACCAATGAGGTGGCTATATATACCCCATCGCCGGTGAGCAGAGCACTCCACACTGCTCTGTTTTTTCTGGCCGGCGAGGGGAGAGCTTTGTGGTGCTCTAGCTCACCTCCTATGCACATGAGGTGTTTGATGAAATGCCCGAGCCACACTAGTTAAGCTTTCTCCTCTCGAAGCTCGACCTTCAAGCTCCATTTTCCTCAAGATTTGTCTAGGTTTAGCGGTCCGTCACGTCCCGTCCCCGTCTTCACCGCCGTCGATCGCCCGCGCCGATCTCGTCGCCGCCATAACCGTGGTGAGCCTCTTGTTCTTATCTTCTTTCTAAAAGAAAAAAAATTCTTACTTGTATGATTTAGATAGATACTTGTCTAATTTTCTTACTTTTATTATTGTTTGTTATTATATAGTGTGATGGTTTTGGTATCCGCTCCCGTCGGCCCTCGTCCTGTCTATGATTCGGATGTGGTATATATTATATTTTATAACTATTTGGTTCATTTATTGTTTATGACAATTATGCCGACCAACGTGACATAGATTTTTTTTATCTAGGAGGTATGTGAACTGGAAATTCCAACCGACCCTATTGTCGAGAGGTTAAATTTAGTTGAAGAAGAAAACAATTACTTGAAGGAAAAATTGAAAAAAATTGAGGAGGAGAAGATGATATTGGAGTTGCATGTTGCGGATGTCGTCGATGATCACAAGATCAAGATGGATGCAATGCGCTTCAAGATTAGAAAGTATAGAAAATATGTCATTCATACCGAGGCTTGGTATCATTATGCTGTTGGATCAATTGTTACCTT
This sequence comes from Thinopyrum elongatum, assembly GCA_011799875.1. Lineage (NCBI taxonomy): Eukaryota > Viridiplantae > Streptophyta > Magnoliopsida > Poales > Poaceae > Thinopyrum > Thinopyrum elongatum. Next base: position 620,243,320 of record CM022303.1, read on the forward strand.
GGTTGCGATTATGATCGCATTTGTTGTTGCATTGAAATGTTTTACATAGTTTCAATGTATGGTTTAATTAGATGCTCTGGAGAGCTATATGTTGTTCAATGAGAACTATGTATGTACTTTGGTTTTAATGTGATGATGAACTTCTATTAATTTGGTCACTTATCTATTCATGATGTTTTGTAATGGTTTTTTACACACTTAATTATATATAATGCACGCAGATGAACCGGCAATGGATGTACGGTGACAGACGCACCTCCGAGTACATTAAGGGCATGCATAATTTTCTCGAAGTGGCTGAGGCAAACAAGCATAATGGTTTTATGTGTTGTCCATGCCCTATATGTGGGAATACGAAGTCTTACTCTGACCGGAAAATCCTTCACACCCACCTGCTTGAGAAGGGTTTCATGCCACACTATAATGTTTGGACCAGGCACGGAGAAATAGGGGTTATGATGGAAGACAGCGAAGAAGAAGAGGACGATGACAACTATGTGCCCCCTGAATACGGTGATGCTGCAACAGGGGAAGCTGAAGATCAAGAGGAACCAGACGATGTGCCCGATGATGATCTTCGCGGGGTCATTGTTGATGCAACGAGACAGTGCGAAAGTGAAAAGGAGAAGCTGAAATTCGATCGCATGTTAGAGGATCACCAAAAAGGGTTGTACCCCAATTGCGAAGATGGCAACACAAAGCTCGGTACCGTACTAGAATTGCTGCAGTGAAAGGCAGAGAATGCTGTGCCTGACAAAGGATTTGAGAAGCTACTGAAAATATTGAAGAAGAAGCTTCCAAAGGATAACGAATTGCCCGACAGTACGTACACAGCAAAGAAGGTCATATGCCCTCTAGGATTGGAGGTGCAGAAGATACATGCATGCCCTAATGACTGCATCCTGTACCGTGGTGCGTACGAGGATTTGAACGCATGCCCAGTATGCGGTGCATTGCGGTATAAGATCAGACGAGATGACCCTGGTGATGTTGACGGCGAGCCCACCAGGAAGAGGGTTCCTGCCAAGGTGATGTGGTATGCTCCTATAATACCACGGTTGAAACGTCTGTTCAGAAACAAAGAGCATGCCAAGTTGATGCGATGGCACAGAGAGGACCGTAAGAAAGACGGGAAGTTGAGAGCACCCGCTGACGGGTCGCAGTGGAGAAAAATTGAGAGAAAGTACCGGGCTGAGTTTGCAGGTGATCCAAGGAACGTATGGTTTGGTTTAAGCGCGGATGGCATTAATCCTTTCGGGGAGCAGAGCAGCAATCACAGCACCTGGCCCATGACTCTATGTATCTATAACCTTCCTCCTTGGCTGTGCATGAAGCGGAAGTTCATTATGATGCCAGTACTCATCCAAGGCCCTAAGCAACCCGGCAACGACATTGATGTGTACCTAAGGCCATTAGTTGAAGAACTTTTACAGCTGTGGAATGGAAACGGTGTACGTGTGTGGGATGAGCACAGACAGGAGGAATTTGACCTGCATGTGTTGCTGTTTGTAACCATCAATGATTGGCCTGCTCTCAGTAACCTTTCAGGACAGACAAACAAGGGATACCACGCATGCATGCACTGTTTAGCTGACACCGAAAGTATATACCTGGACAAATGCAGGAAGAATGTGTACCTGGGGCATCGTCGATTTCTTCCGACCAACCATCAATGTTGAAAGAAAGGCAAGCATTTCAAAGGCGAGGCAGATCACCGGAAGAAGCCCGCCATGCGTACTGGTGATCACGTACTTGCTATGGTCAATGATTTACACGTAATTTTGGAAAGGGTCCCGGCGGACTATCTGTTCTGAATGACGCTGAGGGACGCGCTCCCATGTGGAAGAAGAAATCTATATTTTGGGACCTACCCTACTGGAAAGACCTAGAGGTCCGCTCTTCAATCGACGTGATGCACGTGACAAAGAACCTTTGCGCGAACCTGCTAGGCTTCTTGGGCGTGTATGGAAAGACAAAAGATACACCGGAGGCACGGGAGGACCTGCAACGTTGGCACGAAAAAGACGGCATGCCTCCAAAGCAGTATAAAGGTCCTGCCAGCTACGCTCTTACCAAAGAAGAGAAGGAAATCTTCTTTGAATGCCTGCTCAGTATGAAGGTCCCGTCTGGCTTCTCGTCGAATATAAAGGGAATAATAAATATGGCACAGAAAAAGTTCCATAACCTAAAGTCTCATGACTGCCACGTGATTATGACGCAACTGCTTCCGGTTGCATTGAGGGGGCTTCTACCAGAAAACGTTCGATTAGCCATTGTGAAGCTATGTGCATTCCTCAATGCAATCTCTCAGAAGGTGATCGATCCAGAAATCATACCAAGGCTAAGGAGTGATGTGGCGCAATGTCTTGTCAATTTCGAGCTGGTGTTCCCACCATCCTTCTTCAATATCATGACACACGTCCTAGTTCATCTAGTCGACGAGATTGTCGTTCTGGGCCCCGTATTTCTACACAATATGTTCCCCTTTGAGAGGTTCATGGGAGTCCTAAAGAAATATGTTCGTAACCGCGCTAGGTCAGAAGGAAGCATCTCCATGGGCCATCAAACAGAGGATGTCATTGGGTTTTGTGTTGACTTCATTCGTGACCTTAAGAAGATTGGTCTCCCTCAATCGCGGTATGAGGGGAGACTAACTGGAAAAGGCACGCTAGGAGGGGACTCAATAATATGCAGGGACGGGCATTCTTGGTCTCAAGCACACTACACAGTTCTACAGAACTCTACCTTGGTGAACCCGTATGTCGATGAACACAAGAACATTCTGCGATCCAAACACCCGAAGCAGTGTGACGACTGGATTACATGTGAACACATCAGGACTTTTGGCAGTTGGTTGGAAACACGTCTCAGAGGTGACAACACTGTTTCTGATGAGCTGTACTCGTTGTCCAGGGGACCATCTTCGACTGTATTGACTTACAAGGGATACGAGATAAATGGGAATACATTTTACACGATCGCCCAAGATCAAAAGAGCACCAACCAAAACAGCGGTGTCCGCTTTGATGCAGCAACCAAGAGGGGAAAGGACACATATTATGGTTACATAGTGGACATATGGGAACTTGACTATGGACATGATTTTAAGGTCCCTTTGTTTAAGTGCAAATGGGTTAATCTGTTAGGAGGCGGGGTACAGGTACACCCACATTACGGAATGACAACAGTGGATCTGAACAATCTTGGGTACACAGACGAACCATTCGTCCTAGCCAATGATGTGGCGCAGGTTTTCTATGTGAAGGACATGTCTACCAAACCGAGAAAAAGAAAAGATAAGGAAGCGAATACATCATACGATGAGCCAAAGCGCCACATAGTTCTTTCAGGAAAAAGAGACATCGTGGGATTGGAGGGCAAGACAGACATGTCTGAAGATTATGAAAAGTTTCATGAAATTCCTCCCTTCAAAGTCAAGGCTGACCCAAGCACCCTGTTAAGCGATGAAGAATATCCATGGTTACGGCGCAATAAGCAAAGGACACAAGCGAAGAAACAGTGAAGACAGATGAAGTCAGAAAGGGTTGAAAATTGATGATGTGGCTTTGAATGGTTCATTTTGAACACACAAAAAGTCTGGAGTTCAAATAAGTTCAAAAAAATGAAATCCCTTTGTAACAGATGAGTTTTCGTCCGAAACCGTGATACTTCGAAAGCGATTGTCCATTTTGTACATGAAGTGCATCCAGTTTTTGCCGTAACCCTCTCAACTTTTTAGCACATGCTATGTGGGTGAAATGATGATATCATGCCAATTTTCAACCTCTTCAGAGTTTATTTGAAGTGCTTTTCAATTTCAGGGTCATTTAGCTCAAAAAAATCAGTAACTGCATGAAAAATAACAGATGAAGTCAGAAAGGGTTGAAAATTGATGATGTGGCTTTGAATGGTTCATTTTAAACACACAAAAAGTCTGGAGTTCAAATAAGTTCAAAAAAATGAAATCCCTTTGTAACAGATGAGTTTTCGTCTGAAACCCTGATACTTCGAAAGAGATTGTCCATTTTGTACATGAAGTGCATCCAGTTTTTGCCGTAACCCTCTCAACTTTTTAGCACATGCTATGTGGGTGAAATGATGATACCATGCCAATTTTCAACCTCTTCAGAGTTCATCTGAAGTGCTTTTCAATTTCAGGGTCATTTAGCTCAAAGAATGAACTAATATAAAAAAGAATGAACTGGAAAACTTTTATGAAACTCTAATAGCAAAAATAATAAACTAAAATTTATGCAACTAAAATTATACAAAGGATTTTTGTTCAAAACATTAAAAGCAAAAAGGATTTTCATAAATAACTTTTTTTGTTAGAAACTTTAATAGCAAAAGAATTATCATAAGATTTTTTTTGTTAGAAACTAAAATAACAAAAATTGTTTTGATATAATGATAAAACATGTAATATTAAATAGAGGAAAAATAATGACTCCAAAATCTATTTTATAGTAAAGTTAATCACAAAACTAGTGATTCACACAAATTTCAAAGAATTCAAATTTAAACTATTCAAATTTGAAAACTAATGGCACTAACAGAAAGTTTATATTTTTTCTGACCTAAAAGCAAAAAGAATTAAAAAAATAAGCAAAAAACAAAAGAAAATAAATAATGCAAAAAACAAAACAAAAAACTAGAAAAAAAAAAAAAATGCACACAAATTTCAAAGAATTCAAATTTAAACTATTCAAATTTGAAAACTAATGGCACTAACAGAAAGTTTATAATTTTTCTGACCTAAAAGCAAAAAGAATTAAAAAAATAAAGCAAAAAACAAAAGAAAATAAATAATGAAAAAAACAAAACAAAAAAACTGGAAAAAAATAAAAAAAAAATGCCACCTACTGGGCCACCACGGCCTGAATACGACTAGAAACCCAGCCATCCAGGTGGGCCAGGATTCAGGCCCGCAGAAGGCCCAATAGGCCCACAGGCATGCACAGAGAGGTTAGGCCCGTAAGCCTGCTTTAGAGAGGAGCTCGACAGCTCAGGCGCACCGCACCTTATAAACAGGTGCGGCTCTCTCTCAGCTAGCGAGGTGGGACTAAACATCCACCGCGGCTATGCCAGGCACAAGCTATTGGTCCCGGTTGGTGGCTCGAACCGGGACCAATGGTGGGCATTGGTCCCGATTCTTGGCACCAACCGGGACCAATGCCCCTAAATTAACCCTACAAAACCCCCAAAACCCCCAAACCCCCCCCCCTTTCAAAAAAAAAACAAAAACCCCAGCTCCTGAGCTGCTGACACGTGGATGATCTTTGGTCCCGATTGGTGTTACCAACCGGGACTAAAGGCCCTCCTCTCTGGGCTCGCCGCAGCGGCCACGTGGAGCCGCATCTGTCCCGGTTCGTATAAGAACCGGGACTAAAGGTGTTGGGCTTTAGTCCTGACCCTTTAGTCCCGGTTCCCGAACCGGGACAAATGGGCCTTATGAACCGGGACAAATGGGCCTTTTTCTACTAGTGGGTGCGGCTGCCCTCTCTCCCCTCCTCTATATATAGGAGGGAGGGTGGAGGGAGGGGCGCCCCTAGATCCCATCTAGGGGTGGCGGCCACCAAGGGGAAACCCTAGATGGGTTTGGGCGCCTCCTCCTAGGTGCCTTGGCCCCCAAGGCAAGTGGAGGAAACCCTAGGGAGGCGCCCCACCTCCTCAAGCAACATGAGAAGGGGGCTCGGGGGCACACAACCCCTTAGTGGGCTAGTGTGCCCCCTCCTCTAGGCCCATGAGGCCCCCCAACACTTGCCGGGGCCTCCCGAAACTCCTTTCGGTCATGCTGGTCATCACCCGGTACCCCCGGAACACTTTCGGACTCCAATATCCTTCGTCCAATATATCAATCTTCACCTCCGGACCATTCTGGAGTTCCTCGTCAAGTCTGGGATCTCATCCGGGACTCCGAACAACCTTCGGTAACCACCATAATGACTCAACTATACTTATATTGTCACCAAACGTTAAGTGTGTAGACCCTGCGGGTTCGAGAACTATGCAGACATGACCGAGACACCTCTACGGTCAATAACCAATAGCGGGACCTGGATGCCCATATTGGTTCCCACATATTCTACGAAGATCTTATCAGTCAAACCTCGATGTCAAGGATTCAGTTAATCCCGTATGCAGTTCCCTTTGTCTATCGGTATGTTACTTGCCCGAGATTCGATCGTCGGTATCTCCATACCTAGTTCAATCTCGTTACTGGCAAGTCTCTTTACTCGTTCCGTAATACAAGATCCCGTGGCTAACCCATTAGTCACATTGCTTGCAAGCTTTTTGTGATGTTGTATTACCGAGTGGACCCTGAGATACCTCTCCGTCATACGGAGTGACAAATCCCAGTCTTGATCCATGCCAACTCAACAGACACCCTCGGAGATACCTGTAGAGCACCTTTATAGTCACCCTGTTACGTTGCGACGTTTGGTACACACAAGGTACTCCTCCGGTGTCAGTGAAATGCATGATCTCATGGTCATAGGAACATATACTTTGACATGCAGAAAACGATAGCAATAAACTTGATACGATCATGTGCTACGTTTATAGTTTGGGTCTTGTCCATCACATCATTCTCCCAATGATGTTTTGATCCCGTTATCAAATGACAACTCATGTCTATGACTAGGAAACCATAGCCATCTTTGATCAACGAGCTAGTCTGGTAGAGGCTTACTAGGGACATATTGTTGTCTATATATCCACACATGTATTTGAGTTTCCAATCAATGCAATTCTAGCATGGATAATAAACGATTATCATGAATAGGGAAATATGATAATAACTAATTTATTATTGCCTCTAGGGCATATTTCCAACAGTCTCCCACTTCCACTAGAGTCAATAATCTAGTTCACATCGCCATGTGATTAACACTCATAGTTCACATCGCCATGTGACTAACACCCAAAGAGTTTACTAGAGTCAATAATCTAGTTCACATCACCATGTGATTAACACTCAATGAGTTCTGGGGTTTGATCATGTTATGCTTGTGAGAGAGGTTTTAGTCAACGGGTCTGCAACATTCAGATCCGCATGTACTTTGCAAATTTTTATGTCATACTGTAGAAACTGCTACCATGCTCCACTTGGAGCTATTCCAAACGGTTGCTCCACTATACGTATCCGGTTTGCTACTCAGAGTCATCTAGATTGGTGTTAAAGCTTGCATCGACGTAACCCTTTACGGCGAACTCTTTATCACCTCCATAACCGAGAAACTCTACTCAGAGTCATCCGGATTAGTGTTAAAGCTTGCATCGACGTAACGCTTTATGCCGGACTCTTTATCACCTCCATAACCGAGAAACTCTACTCAGAGTCATCCAGATTAGTGTTAAAGCTTGCATCGACGTAACGCTTTACGCCGAACTCTTTATCACCTCCATAACCGAGAAACATTTCCTTATTCTTCTTAGGATAATTTTGACCGTTGTCCAGTGATCCACTCCTGGATCACTCTTGTACCCCCTTGCCAGACACGTGGCAAGGCACACATCAGGTGCGGTACACAGCATGGCATATCGTATAGAGCCTATGGCTAAGGCATAGGGGACAACCTTTGTGCTTTCTCTTTCTTCTGCCATGGTCGAGCTTTGAGTCTCACTCAACTTCACACCTTACAACTCAGGCAAGAATCCCTTCTTGGACTGATTCATTTTGAACTTCTTCAAAATCATGTCAAGGTATGTGCTCTGTGAAAATCTTATCAGGCGTCTTGATCTATCTCTATAGATCTTGATGCCCAATATGTAAGCAGCTTTACCCAGATCTTCCTTTGAAAAACTCCTTTCAAACAACCCTTTATGCTTTCCAGAAATTCTACATCATCCCCGATCAACAATATGTCATCCACATATACTTATCAGAAATATTGTAGTGCTCCCACTCACTTTCTTGTAAATACAAGTTTCTTGGAAACTTTGTATAAACCCAAAAGCTTCGATCACCTCATCAAAGCGTATATTCCAACTCTGAGATGCTTGCTCCAATCCATAGAAGGATCGCTGGAGCTTGCATACCTTTTAGCATCCTTAGGATCGACAAAACCTTCTGGTTGTATCACATACAACCTTACCTCACGAAAATCGTCAAGGAAACGTTGTTTTGACATCCATCTGCCAGATTTCATAATCTGAAAATGCAGCAACTGCTAACATAATCCCAACAGACTTTAGCATCGCTACGAGTGATAAAGTCTCATCATAGTCAACTCCTTGAACTTGTCGGAAACCCTTTGTGACAAGTCGAGCTCTACAAATGGTGACATTACTATCAACGTCTGTCTTCTTCTTAAAGATCCATTTATTCTCAATGGCTTGCCGATCATCGGGCAAGTCCACCAAAGTCCATACTTTGTTCTCATACATGGATCCTATCTCAGATTTCATGGCTCCTAGCCATTTGTTGGAATCCAGGCCCACCATCGCTTCTCCATAGCTCGTAGGTTCATCGTTGTCCAACAACATGACTTCTAAGACAGGGTTACCATACCACTCAGGAGTAGTACGTATCCTTGTCGACCTACGAGGTTCGATAGTAACTTGATCCGAAACTTCATGATCACTATCATTAGCTTCCTCTTCAACTGACATAGGTGTCACAGAAACATCTTTTTGTGCTTCACTACTCACTGGTTGAAGTAAAGGTTCAACAACCTCATCAAGTTCTATCTTCCTCCCACTCAATTCTTTCGAGAGAAACTCTTTCTCGAGAAAGGACCCATTCTTAGCGACAAACACTTTGCCCTCGGATCTGAGATAGAAGGTATGCCCAATCGTCTCCTTTGGGTATCCTATGAAGATCCATTTGTCCGCTTTGGATTCGAGCTTATCAGGCTGAAGCCTTTTCACATAAGCGTCGCAGCCCCAAACCTTAAGAAACGACAACTTAGGTTTCTTGCCAAACCATAATTCATACAGCGTCGGCTCAACGGATTTAGATGGTGCCCTATATAAAGTGAATGTAGTTGTCTCTAATGCATAACCCCAAAACGATAGTGATATATCAGCATGAGACATCATAGAACGCACCATATCCAATAAGGTATGATTACGATGTTCGGACACACCATTACGCTGTGGTGTTCCAGGCGGCGTCAGTTGTGAAACAATTCCATATTGTCTTAAGTGATTGCCAAACTCATAACTCAGATACTCTCCCCTTCGATCATATCGTAGGAATTTGATCTTCTTATTATGATGATTCTCAACTTCACTCTGAAATTGTTTGAACTTTTCAGACGTTTCAGACTTATGCTTCATCAAGTAAATATACCCATATCTACTCAAATCATCGGTGAAGGTGAGAAAGTAACGATATCCACCGCGCGCGTCAACACTCATCGGGCCGCACACATCAGTATGTATGATTTCCAACAAGTCAATTGTCCATTCCATTTTTCCGGAAAACGGGGTTTTAGTCATCTTGCCCATGAGGCATGGTTCGCATGTGTCAAGTGATTCAAAATCAAGTGACTCCAAAAGTCCATCAGCATGGAGTTTCTTCATACGCTTTACACCAACATGACCTAAGCGGCAGCGCCACAAGAAAGTGGTATTATCATTATCAACTCTACATATTTTGGCCTCAATTTTATGAACATGTGTATCACTACGATCGAGATTCAATAAACCATTCACCTTGGGTGCATGACCATTGAAGGTATTATTCATGTAAATAGAATAACCATTATTCTTTGACTTAAATGAATAACCGTATTGCAATAAACACGATCTAATCATGTTCATGCTCAACACAGACACCAAATAACATTTATCTAGGTTCAACACAAATCTCGAAGGTAGAGGGAGCGTGCGATGGTGATCACATCAAAATTGGAAACACTTCCAACACACATCGTCACCTCGCCCTTAGCTAGTCTCCGTTTATTCCGAAGCTTTTGCTTCGAGTTACCAATATTAGCAACTGAACCGGTATCTAATACCCAGGTGCTACTAGGAGTACTAGTAAGGTACACATCAATAACTTGTATATCAAATATACTTTTGTTGAAGTTGCCAGCCTTCTCATCTACCAAGTATTTGGGGTAGTTCCGCTACCAGTGACCATTCCCCTTACAATTGAAGCACTTAGTCTTGGGTTTAGGTTCAACCTTGGGTTTCTTCACTGGAGCAGCAACTGGCTTGCCATTCATGAAGTTTCCCTTCTTGCCCTTGCCCTTCTTGAAACCAGTGGTCTTGTTAACCATCAACACTTGATGCTCCTTCTTGATTTGTACCTTCGCGGCCTTAAGCACCGCGAACATCTCCGGGATCATCTCCATCCCTTGCATGTTATAGTTCATCACGAGGCTCTAGCAGCTTGGTGATAGTGTCTAGAGAACCCTGTCAATCACTATCTTATCTGGAAGATTAACTCCCACTTGATTCAAGCGATTGTAGCACCCAGACATTCTGAGCACATGCTCACTGGTTGAGCTATTCTCCTCCATCTTGTAGGCAAAAAACTTGTCAGAGGTCTCATACCTCTCAACACGGGCATGAGCCTGAAATACCCATTTCAGCTCTTAGAACATCTCATATGTTCCATGGTGTTCAAAACGCCTTAGGAGCCCCGATTCTAAGCCGTAAAGTATAGCGCACTAAACTATCAAGTAGTCATCTGAACGTGTTTGCCAGATGTTCGCAACATCCATAGACGATGCTAGAGGGGTTGGCACACCGAGTGGTGCATCAAGGACATAAGCCTTCTGTGCAGCAGTGAGGACAATCCTCATACTACGGCCCTAGTCTGCATAATTGCTTACAATATCTTTCAACTTAGTCTTTCTCTAGGAACGTATTGAAACAGGGAGCTACAACGTGAGCCATTGATCTACAACATAAATTTGCAAAGGTAACTTAGACTATGATGATAAATGAGTTCAATTAATCATATTACCTAAGAACTCCCACTCAAATTGACATCCCTCTGGTCATCCGAGTGTAACACGATCCAAATTCACCAACCCAAGTCCGATCATCACGTGAGATGAGGTGGTTTCAATGGTGAACATCTCCATGTTGATCATATCTACTATATGACTCATGTTTGACCTTTCGGTCTCTTGTGTTCCGAGTCCATGTCTGTACATGCTAGGCTCGTCAAGTTTAACCCAAGTGTTCCACATGTGCAACACTGGCTTGCACCCGTTGTATGTGAACGTAGAGTCTATCACACCCGATCATCACGTGCTGCTTCAAAACGACGAACTTTCGCAACGGTGCACACTTGGGGAGAACACAATTTTATCTTGAAATTTTAGTGAGGGATCACCTTATAATGCTACCGTCGTCCTAAGCAAAATAAGATGCATAAAAGGATTAACATCACATGCAAATCATAAGTGACATGATATGGCCATCAACTCGTGCTTTTGATCTCCATCTCCAAAGCACTGGCATGATCTCCATCGTCACCGGCATGACACCATGATCTCCATCATCGTGTCGCCATCGGGATTGTCACGCCAACCATGCTTCTACTACTATTGCTACCGCTTAGCGATAAAGTAAAGCATTACATAGCGCTTAATGATTGACACGCAGGTCATACAATAATTAAAGACAACCCTATGGCTCCTGCCGATTGCCGTATGCATCGACATGCAACTCGATATAAACTATTACAAACATGATCATCTCGTACATCAAATATATCTCATCATGTCTTTGGCCATATCATATCACAACATACCCTGCAAAAAAAAATTAGACGTCCTCTAATTGTTGTTGCATGTTTTACGTGGCCGCTATGGGTATCTAGCAAGAACGATTCTTACCTACGCAAAGCCACAACGGTGATATGCAAGTTGCTATTTAACCTTCTACAAGGACCGCCTTTGTTGAATCCGATTCAACTAAGGTGGGAGAGACAGACACCCGCCAGCCATCTTTATGCAACAAAGTTACATGTCTGTCGATGGAACCGGCCTCATGTACGTGGACATGTAAAGTTGGTCCGGGCTGCTTCATCCCACAATACCGCTGAATCAAGAAAAGACCAAGGAAGGAAGCAATCTGAATATCAACGCCCACAAACTCCTTTGCGTTCTACTCGTGATGTCATCTACGCAAGACCTAGCTCATGATGCCACTGTTGGGGAACATTGCATGGGAAACAAAAAATTTCCTAGGCACACCAAGATCCAATCTAGGAGATGACCATCTATGAGAGGAGAGATTGCATCTACATACCCTTGTAGATCGCTAAGCGGAAGCGTTAAGAAACGCGGTTGATGTAGTCGAACGTCTTCGCGATCCAATCATGATCCGTCCCGCGAACTCCCGATCCAAGTGCCGATCTGACGGCACCTCCGCGTTCAACACACGTACGGCTTGATGACGCCTTCACCTCCTCGATCCAGCGAGCGATGGTGAAGTAGTAGCTCGAGTCCTCCGGCAGCACGACGGCGTGGTGGCAGTGGTGGTGGAGAAATCTCAGCAGAGCTTCGCTAAGCACTACGGAGAAGAAGATGACTATGAGGGAGAGGAGGAGCAGCGCCGTGGCACGAATAGATCCGTATGGGTGCGGCTGCCCTCTCTCCCCTCCTCTATATATAGGGGGAGGGTGGCGGGAGGGGCGTGATACGTCTCCAACGTATCTATAATTTTTTATTGTTCCATGCTGTTATATTATCATTCTTGGATGTTTTACAATCATTTTATAGTCATTTTATATCATTTTTTGGTACTAACCTATTGACATAGTGCCAAGTGCCAGTTGCTGTTTTTTGCATGTTTTTTACAACGCAGGAAATCAATACCAAACGGAGTCCAAACGCAGCGAAACTTTTTGTGGATTTTTTGGACCAGAAGACATCCAGTGGGCCGGAGAAGCGCCTGGGGGTGCTCTGAGGGGAGCACAACCCACCAGGGCACGCTTGGAGGCCTAGGAGCGCCCTGGTGGGTTGTGCCCACCTCGGGTGCCCCCCGAACCGCCTCTTTGCTCTATAAATACCCCAATATTCCAGAAACCCTAGGGGAGTGGACGAAAATCAATTCCAGCCACCGCAGAGTCCAGAACCACCAGATCCAATCTAGACACCATCATGGAGGGGTTCACCACTTCCATTGGTGCCTCTCCGATGATGTGTGATTAGTTCTTTGTAGACCTACGGGTCCGTAGTTAGTAGCTAGATGGCTTTCTCTCTCTCGTTTGATTCTCAATACAATGGTCTCTTGGAGATCCATATGATGTAACTCTTTTTGCGGTGTGTTTGTTGGGATCCGATGAACTTTGAGTTTATGATCAGATCTATCTTTTTATCCATGAAAGTTATTTGAGTCTTCTTTGATCTCTTATATGCATGATTTCTTATAGCCTCATATTTCTTCTCCGATATTTGGGTTTTGTTTGGCCAACTTGATATATTTATCTTGCAATGGGAAGAGGTGCTTTGTAGTGGGTTCGATCTTACGGTGCTTGATCCCAGTGACAGAAGGGGAACCCACACGTATGTATCGTTGCTACTAAGGATAAAACGATGGGGTCTATTTCTACATAAATAGATCTTGTCTACATCATGTCATCGTTCTTATTGCATTACTCCATTTCTCCATGAACTTAATGTTGGGGAACGCAGTAGAAAACAAAAATTTTCTGACCTACGCACCAGCCCAGGACCACTATGGAGACTGCATACAAGGTTTGATCATTTTCGTTACCGACTCGTAGCGCAGCGGAAGTAGAGTCGATGACGATCGTCGGTGCAGATCCCCGCAGCTAGGATTTACAACCTCCCAACCGCGAGGATGTACTCCCTCATCCGCCACTCGGACAGCCCTCCGGGAGGCGGTCGGACAGTCCCCCGGACGGTGTCGTGGACAGCCCTTCGGGAGGACTCACAGAACTCGGACCGTCACTCGGACAGCCCTTCAGGAGGACACTCGAACAGCCCCTCGGGCAAAAGGACGAAACTACGACCTCTCTACGGGGTTGCACACATACGGTGCCATCTATCCGGCAGGGCTTCGCCGTCCAGAACTAGTTCCCACCGGAACCCAGACAGCCTTTCGGCACTACGAAACTATTTCGTGGGAGGGAGAGAGAATGCCAGATCATGCATGGCTTGTGTGAGAGAGTTGGAGTGGAGTTGGAGAGCACCTCTCCTCCTCCTTATATAGTGGTGGAAGGGGTGGAGGGGGCTGAAAATTCAGCCCACTAAACATGGGGAAAACATGTTCCCACAAAACAAGGAGAACATGTTCCCACCAAACAAGGGAAAAACATGTTCCCTTGTCCATGGTGTTCCCCCATGGGGCCCCACCTTCCTCCCAACACTCTCCACCATTTGTGGGGGCTGCCCCCCACCATGGGGGCCCCCCCCCCAACATTTTGTCCAGCCACAAGGGGGCTGCTCCCAAAGGGGCCCCCCCCAAAAACAGCCCAAAAACAGCCCCCACGATCCGTGGGATCTTGTCCCCTCACGCTGGGACAAGATGTTTTCCGCGACTATTATTTCTGAAAAATTCCAGAAGGTCCCAGAACATTTCCGGCACCCTCGAAAATTATCTGGACGCGCTCTGGAACATTTCCAGTATGGTGGTTTAATTTAAAACCATCTTTGTTTACCCGGTAAACAACTCCGGCAGCTCCGAAACTTTTTTTTCGGTTTTTTCTCCAGAAAAATTCCAGAAATTACCAGACCAATCTGGCAACCTCCAAAACATTCCCGGTGCTTGCCGAAACCTTTTTGGATCAATGGTTTTATCCGAAACAACTTTTCGGTTTTACCGAAACTTTTTCAGTGTTCTCTCTCCGGAACTCTTCCGTTGTCTCTGTAACTTTTCGGTGATTTTCTCTCAGACTCCCTGTCTAGTATTCAGCAGATAGATGACCCTTAAGCGTGTGACCCTATAGGTTCGGTGAAGTATAGACATGACACGGAACACCTTCCGATCAATGATCAACATCGGAGCCGTGGACACCCATATTGACCCCTATACCCACACGAATGAATATTCGAGTGAACCTCCAGTTGCCATGTGCTATTCCTGTTGCTTCACGATATGTTACAAATACCCGAGGTTAGACATGTAGGCATTTCCGTGGATCAACAACTTGTCCACTATGCCAGTTACCTCGTTACCGGTATTGTTCTCTTTTCTCGTTATCGTGTTCCGGCATCCCTGTGATCAAATCACAAAGTGTCTGGCCAGACGATGATGGATACCGTAACACCGAGAGGGCCCAGAGATATCTCTCCATCGTCGGAGGAGCAAATCCCAATCTCGAGCTATCAAGTTACTTGACACACTTTTCCATGAACCCATAAGCCGCCGTAATAGCCACCCATTTACGGATGACGTTTAACAAACCCCAAAGTTCATGAAGCAAGTATGAAGAAACTCGACACTCTCATGGTCTAAGGAATTTTGCAAACATTAACCATCTCTGTGTTATTAACCATTAATATGTGACGAATGTAACTCATAGCATAACATCAATTTGGGTCGATTCAACACAAATGTTCTTCTAACACTGTGCCCTCAAAATTGCTGGCATAGACATGCCCATGATCAGGAAAACAGAACCATCATGCAATACTTGAGCTAGTCTTAGAGGCCAGACTAGGAATACATATTACCGTTTATTATTCCACACGTGCATATGAGTCTTCCTCCGAGCCTCGTTTTATTTGCAGACTCGAGAACCATAGCAGTTATAGCATGGAACATTAACCTAATTATGAACAGGGAGATAATCAATAACATTTATTATTGCCTCTAGGGCATATCTCCTACACTTAATACACTAGATGCATGCTGGATAGTGGTCGATGTGTGGAGTAATAGTAGTAGATGCAGGCAGGAGTCGGTCTACTAATCTTGGACGTGATGCCTATATAATGATCATTGCCTGGATATCGTCATGATTATTTGAAGTTTTATCAATTGCCCAACAGTAATTTGTTCACCCACCGTTTGCTATCTTTCTCGAGAGAAGCCACTAGTGAAACCTACGGCCCCCAGGTCTCTTTTCCAATATATTTGCTTTCAAGATCTGTTTTGCTATTCGCTCTTTTCTTTATTTGCAACTTTTATTTTCAGATCTATTAAACCAAAAATACAAAAATACCTTGCTGCACTTTATTTTATTTGGCGTTTGATCTATCAATATTTACTACTCTCTCACGTCCGTTTGCCAATTTTTGGCGCCGTTGCCCGAAAGGGATTGACAACCCCTTTTACACGTCGGGTTGCGAGTATTTATTATTTGTGTGCAGGTGCTGTTTACGTAGTGTTGCTTGGTTCTCCTACTGGTTCGATAACCTTGGTTTCATCACTGAGGGAAATACCTACCGCCGCAGTGCTGCATCATCCCTTCCTCTTTGGGGAAATACCGACGTAGCTTCAAGCCGCATCAAAAGGAATTGCTGGCGCCGTTGCCGGGGAGACATCATCAACATCTACCAGGTTCCTAATTACAAATCTCATCTCCTTGCAATTTCCATTATTTTCCATTTGCCTCTCATTTTCATCTCCCCCACTTCATCAATTTGCTGTTTTATTCGCCCCTTTTTTTCGTTCGCCTTTTTTCTTCAGATCTCATGTTTGCTTGTGTTGCCATGTGCCTTCTATTTGCTTGCATCTTCGCTTGCTAAAAAGCTATTGTTATGGATCCTCATCCACTTGCTAATATTTTCAAAAGATCCAATTATGATGAACCAATTGCTAGTGAATTGAGTTCACTAGATTATCTTTATGAAGTTTTGCTTGAGATTTATGAATCTGAAAATTGTGATGAAGTCTTAAACGAAGGAATTTATAAAGTGGTTCATGATAGCTCCTTGAATGAAAAGCATGATCACAATGATGTTATTATAAATTCTATTAATGTCAATTGTGCTAATAATATGCAAAACCCCAAGCTTGGGGATGCTAATTTTGATTGTCCACTACTTATTGCAATGATCATGATTGGGGTGATTCTTCTTATGATCTTGAAAATTTATTTAAGCCTCATGATGAATATGATATTGATAATAATGTTCGCAATAATATTGAAAGTGGGTTTGGAAGAGCGTCAACTTTAGGTAAAAATAATCCCACATATTTGGAGAGTGTTCAATCTTACAATTTTTTTTATGAAAGTGAGCTTGGAGAGGTCATGACTTTATTTGATGATAATCCCACTATTTTGGAAGAGTGTCAACTTTGCATGCATGTGGATCATGAAGAGAATATTTTATGTGATAGTTATATTGTTGAATTTGAATATGACCCCACATGTAATTATTATGAGAGAGGGAAATATGGTTGTAGAAATTTTCATGTTACTAAATTACCTCTCTTCATGTTGAGATTGCTATTGTTTTCTTCCATGCATATGCTAGATCTTGCTTGTCTTTCTAATTTGTTTTCCTATAAGATTCCTATGCATCGGAAATATGTTAGACTTAAATATGTTTGTCACATGTTTTATGATGCTCTCTTTGTGTTTTCATTATTATCTTTCATGTGAGCATCAATAAAATCTTATGCCTAGCTAGGGGCGTAAAATGATAGCGCTTGTTGGGAGGCAACCCAATGAATAAAATTTATTTTTGTCTTTTTCTTTCTGTTCTTGGGTGTTTGCACAATTATTCTACTGTTATTATTTTGTTTTTTGTGTTTTAATTAGCGTTTGTACCAAGTAAAGCCTTTAGGATAGCTTTAGTGATAGTTGATTTGATCTTGTTGGAAAACAGAAACTTTTACGTCCAGTAAAACAATTTTGAAAATTCACAGAAGTGACGCAAAATTCTGAATTTTTTACACCAGATTTATATACAATTTTCCTCTGCTGTCCTAATTGTTCAGAACTTTTGGAGTTACAGAAGTATGATAACAATTCGTATCTTTGCAGACTGCTCTGTTTTTGACAGATTCTGTTTTCTTTGCGTTGTGTGCTTGTTTTGATGATTCTATGGTTTTCTTTGATGAGTTTTTGCCATAGAAAAGTTGGAATACAGTAGATATAATGCAAGAATAAAATATGAATTGGTTTTCTACAGTACTTATAGTAGTGATTTGCTTTCTTATACTAACGGATCTCACGAAGGTTTTGTTGAGTTTTGTGTGATTGAAGTTTTCAAGTTTTGGGTTATCTTACGATGGATGAAGGAATAAGGAGTAAGAAGAGCCTAAGCTTGGGGATGCCCATGAAATCCCAAGCTATTATCCAAAGAGAAGCAAGCAACTAAGCTTGGGATGCCCCGAGTGGCATCCCCTCTTTCTTCTAACGACCATCGGTATTTTACTCGAAGCTATATTTTTATTCGTCACATACTATGAGTTTTGCTTGGAGTGTCTTGTATGATATGAATCTTTGCTTGTTTTGCTTTATGTTCTAAGTTATGAATCCTTGCTGGACACACCTATTTGAGAGAGCCAAAATTATGCCATGACTTGTTAGAATTGCTCTCTATGCTTCACTTAAATTTTTATGAGCTATGGATTTGCTCTAGTGCTTCACTTATATCTTTTTGAGCACGGTGTGCTTTAGTATTTTTGAAGAAATGCTCTCATGCTTCACTTAGATTTATTTGGGAGTTAGTAATTTTTTTAAGAAATTCTCTCTTGCTTCATTTAAATTAATTTGAGAGAAAGAAGTATTATGCTCATGATCTTCACTTAGTTTGAGCTTATCAAAAGCAACACATGAAAATTAGTTCCAAAGTGATAGATATCCAAGAAGGATATAATAAAAACTTTCATGAAAATCATTGGACAAAATAAACTTGATTCCTTGTAATAGTTTTGAGATATGATGATGTGATATGTGAGTTATGTTGATGAGTAATTGTGCTTTAGTAAGAATATTGGTGTTAAGGTTTGTGATTCCCTATGCAAGCACGAAAGTCAATAGTCATGCAATGAAATTATATCCTACTTGTGGTGCATTATTCGGTGTTAATTATGCTTAATGCTCGCTTATGAGATTATTCGTTTTTTGGTTGGTCGCTTCTCAATCTTTTGCTAGCCTTCATTTTGCACTAAGTATGATCACTACTTGTGCATCCAAAACCCTTTAAACTAGTTTTGCCACATGAGTCCACTATATCTACCTATATGCGGTATTCTTTTGCCGTTCTAAGCAAATTTGTATGTGCCATCTCTAATTTTCAAAATAAACTTCTATTTTGTGTGTTCGTACCGCTCACGAGGCGGTGAGGGGTGGCTAATATTTTCCATGCTAGATGTGTTATTCTCACGATGAGTGTTTATTCACTTGTCATTGCACGAGAGTAAGGCAAAGGTATTAGGGATGCCCAGTCCCGAAATGAAAAAATGAATTTACTTTATGTTGTCAAATAATAAATTCCTTGGAAAGTGTTGGTATGGAGGGCACCCGTGGATACGGCTAGCCATGGAAAGTGAAAGAAATGGTGGAAAAAGGAATAAACTTTATTTTCTGTTTGGGAACCGCCTATGATATATCTAGCATGGAAAGTGTTGGGAACTCTAAGTCATTTTCGTTGGTGGGAAAAGCACACCTCCGAAAATGTTTTTATCTCTAAATTTTTCGCTTTGAGCTCTGGCAGCTCTACAAATCCCTACTTCCCTCTGCGAAGGGCCTTTCTTTACTTTATGCAATTTTTATTTTTAATTTGATTCTCCATCTTCTCTTATAAAGCACCAACTAGGAGGCACTATGATCGTACTTGAGCATTGGGTGTAGTTAATATTCCAGTGTGTTTCATGAATGGATCAATGGTTGAGCATGATGGGCTAGGGATAACTTATTTTAGCGTTGATATTTTGAAATACATAGTTGCTTGTTGATATGCTTGAGTATTTAAGTCATCATGTCAAAACTAGACTATTGCTTTGAACCATATAAAAGTCCAAATGTCCATGCTATAAAAGAAAGAATATGATATGACATGTTAGGCAGCATTCCACATCAAAAATTCTGTTTTTATCATTTACCTACTCGAGGACGAGCAGGAATTAAGCTTGGGGATGCTGATACGTCTCCAACATATCTATAAATTTTTATTATTCCATGCTGTTATATTATCATTCTTGGATGTTTTACAATCATTTTATAGTCATTTTATATCATTTTTTGGTACTAACCTATTGACACAGTGCCAAGTGCCAGTTGCTGTTTTTTGCATGTTTTTTACATCACGGGAAATCAATACCAAACGGAGTCCAAACGCAGCGAAACTTTTTGTGGATTTTTTTTGGACCAGAAGACATCCAGTGGGCCGGAGAAGCGCCTGGGGGTGCTCCGAGGGGAGCACAACCCACCAGGGCGCGCCTGGAGGCCCAGGTGTGCCCTGGTGGCTTGTGCCCACCTCGGGTGCCCCCCGAACCGCCTCTTTGCTCTATAAATACCCCAATATTCCAGAAACCCTAGGGGAATGGACGAAAATCAATTCCAACCGCCGAAGAGTCCAGAACCACCAGATCCAATCTAGACACCATCATGGAGGGGTTCACCACTTCCATTGGTGCCTCTCCGATGATGCGTGAGTAGTTCTTTGTAGACCTACGGGTCCATAGTTAGTAGCTAGATGGCTTTCTATCTCTCATTTGATTCTCAATACAATGGTCTCTTGGAGATCCATATGATGTAACTCTTTTTGCGGTGTGTTTGTTGGGATCCGATGAACTTTGAGTTTATGATCAGATCTATCTTTTTATCCATGAAAGTTATTTGAGTCTTCTTTGATCTCTTATATGCATGATTGCTTATAGCCTCGTATTTCTTCTCCGATATTTGGGTTTTGTTTGGCCAACTTGATCTATTTATCTTGCAATGGGAAGAGGTGCTTTGTAGTGGGTTCGATCTTACGGTGCTTGATCCCAGTGATAGAAGGGGAACCGACACGTATGTATCGTTGCTACTAAGGATAAAACGATGGGGTCTATTTCTACATAAATAGATCTTGTCTACATCATGTCATCGTTCTTATTGCATTACTCCATTTCTCCATGAACTTAATACACTAGATGCATGCTGGATAGCGGTCGATGTGTGGAGTAATAGTAGTAGATGCAGTTAGGAGTCGGTCTACTAATCTTGGACGTGATGCCTATATAATGATCACTGCCTGGATATCGTCATGATTATTTGAAGTTTTATCAATTTCCCAACAGTAATTTGTTCACCCACCGTTTGCTATCTTTCTCGAGAGAAGCCACTAGTGAAACCTACGGCCCCCGGGTCTCTTTTCCAATATATTTGCTTTCAAGATCTGTTTTGCTATTCGCTCTTTTCTTTATTTGCAACTTTAATTTTTAGATCTATTAAACCAAAAATACAAAAATACCTTGCTGCACTTTATTTTATTTGGCGTTCGATCTATCAATATTTACTACTCTCTCACTTTCGTTTGCCAATTTTTGGCGCCATTGCTCGAAAGAGATTAACAACCCCTTTTACACGTCGGGTTGCGAGTATTTGTTATTTGTGTGTAGGTGTTGTTTACGTAGTGTTGCTTGGTTCTCCTACTGGTTCGATAACCTTGGTTTCATCACTGAGGGAAATACCTACCGCCGCTGTGCTGCATCATCCCTTCCTCTTTGGGGAAATACCGACGTAGCTTCAAGCCGCATCAGGGCGCCCCTAGATCCCATCTAGGGGTGGCGGCCACCAAGGGGAAACCCTAGATGGGTTTGGGCGCCTCCTCCTAGGTGCCTTGGCCCCCAAGGAAAGTGGAGGAAACCCTAGGGAGGCGCCCCACCTCCTCAAGCAACGTGGGAAGGGGTTTTGGGGGCGCACAACCCCTTAGTGGGCTAGTGTGCCCCATCCTCTAGGCCCATGAGGCCCCCCAACACTTGCCGGGGCCTCCCGAAACCCCTTTCGGTCATGCTGGTCATCACCCGGTACCCCCGGAACACTTCCGGACTCCAATACCCTTCATCCAATATATCAATCTTCACCTCCGGACCATTCCAGAGTTCCTCGTCACGTCCGGGATCTCATCCGGAACTCCGAACAACCTTCGATAACCACCATAATGACTCAACTATACTTATATCGTCACCAAACGTTAAGTGTGTAGACCCTGCGGGTTCGAGAACTACGCAGACATGACCGAGACACCTCTACGGTCAATAACCAATAGCGGGACCTGGATGCCCATATTGGTTCCCACATATTCTACGAAGATCTTATCGGCCGAACCTCGATGTCAAGGATTCAGTTAATCCCGTATGCAGTTCCCTTTGTCTATCGGTATGTTACTTGCCCGAGATTCGATCGTCGGTATCTCCATACCTAGTTCAATCTCGTTACCGGCAAGTCTCTTTACTCGTTCCGTAATACAAGATCCCGTGGCTAACCCATTAGTCACATTGCTTGCAAGCTTTTTGTGATGTTGTATTACCGAGTGGACCCTGAGATACCTCTCCGTCATATGGAGTGACAAATCCCAGTCTTGATCCATGCCAACTCAACAGACACCCTCGGAGATACCTGTAGAGCACCTTTATAGTCACCCAGTTACGTTGCGACGTTTGGTACACACAAGGTGCTCCTCCGGTGTCAGTAAGTTGCATGATCTGATGGTCATAGGAACATATACTTTGACATGCAGAAAACGATAGCAATAAACTTGATACGATCATGTGCTACGTTTATAGTTTGGGTCTTGTCCATCACATCATTCTCCCAATGATGTGATCCCGTTATCAAATAACAACTCATGTCTATGACTAGGAAACCATGCATAGCCATCTTTGATCAACGAGCTAGTCCGGTAGAGGCTTACTAGGGACATATTGTTGTCTATGTATCCACACATGTATTTGAGTTTCCAATCAATACGATTCTAGCATGGATAATAAACGATTATCATGAACAGGGAAATATGATAATAACTAATTTATTATTGCCTCTAGGGCATATTTCCAACAGATTGCCCCAGCACGAGCGCGCTACCGCCGGCGCGGTTGGCTCTAATTTCTTGGGATGCATCTCCGTGACCACAATTTGTCCGATGCCGAGCTCGTTTGGTCTTCGTGTCCTCTTCTGCTTCGGTGCTTTACCGGGTACGACAGCATCGTTGCCTGTCTCGGTGCCAGTGTCGGTGCCGGTGTCGGTGTCGGTGTCGGGGTTGGTGCCACTGCCGCCACCCTGCACCCGCAACTGGTGTTCGTCCAGGTAATCAAAATAATGATTTGCTGCCTCGACGGGGTCTTCTTCGTGGTGACCAGAACCCCCGGCTTCGGCGTGGCTAGACATGTTTCCTATTCAACAATTGTAAATAAAAGATATAATGAAGAGAAAAAGGGGCCTATATTTGGTCGGAATGTTGATTCATTCCCCCCGGCAAATTCCGGGCACTCCATATGTCCTAGTTTCTAGCACAAGTCATGCCAAAAATCACGGAAATTTTCGGCATGACCTTTGCTAAAAAGTGGACATATGGAGCGCCTAAAATTTGCTGGAACGAAAATGAATCAACATTCCAGCAAAACATAGGCCACTCGGATATTCTTCGACATTCAACCAACATTGCAAAATCATATAACATCAATGACATATATCATTCAAGCAAAAGCAAGTACATAGAGTGAAATGACCTCACTAAACATTGCAAAATAGTGGTCTTTTCAAAAACCAAAAACCTTTGCAAAATGACCTCACTAAACATTTGCTACTGTTTTTTATTTATAGCTATTATATATACCTACAAAAATTCCTAAATGCTCTCTCTCTGCTACTGCCCTAACCAACTAAATTGCCCTAAACTAATTTGCTACTGTTTTTTCCCTAGCTAAATGCCCTAGCTAAATTTGCTAAAAATACCCTAGCTAAATGTCATAGCTAATTTTCCTAGCTAAATGCCCTAGCTAAATGCTACTGTTTTTTATAGCTAAATGCCCTAGCTAATTTTCCTAGCTAAATGCCCTAGCTAAAAATTTTGCCCTAGCTAAATTTGCTAAAAATGCCCTAGGTAAATGCCATAGCTAATTATTTTCCCTAGCTAACTATTCTCTGTTAACTACTCTCTGTTAACTCAAAATTTTACTAATTTTGTTTAAAGCAGCAACAACATCACCTAATTGTTGCGGTTAAAGAAATTTCTATAACTTTTGACATATGAACCCTAGAACCCTAGAAATTTTCTTTGCTAATAAATATTTTGTCCTAATAAAAATTCCTAAATTGATTCCTACTGCCTACCTAATTGAACCCTAAATTGAAAACCTAGTTTCATTTCTAAAAAAAGAAAACCTAATTGACAGAGAGAGGGGGAGGTGGGGGGGGGGGGGGGGGTCGACCAGTACCTAAAGGGAGGCAGAAGGGGACGCTGGCTACCGAGGGTGAGGTCGACGGGGCGGCGCAGACAAGGAGGCCGAAGCGGTGGCGGCGTGGACGAGGAGGAGGTCGGAGCGGTGGCGGCGCGGACGAGGAGGAGGTCGGAGCGGAGGGAAGGGGCTCGGGCCGGCGTCGAGGCCGAGGGCGGGCAGGGGCACGGGCTGGCGTCGAGGTCCAGGTCGAGGGGTGAGCAGGGGCGACGGCCGGCGGGCAGGGTGACGGCGGCGCGCGACAGCAGAGAGGAGGGGGAGAGGTGGGAGAGTGGGGGGGGAGGAATGGGACTTGGCAAAATTTTGAGCCCTTGCGGTGGTTAACTCAAAATAGCAGTAGCGCTGGATCAGGATCCAGCGCTACTGCTGACTATTGCAATTTTTATTTTTTTAATTCTAAAATACAAATAGCAGTAGCGTTGTATTATGGTCCAGCGCTATAGCTAACTTAGCTATAGCGTTGGTTCCCTGTCCAGCGCTACCGCTGTTTTTCTTTTCTTTTTATTATTTTCCTTTTCTAGTTTTTAGTTTTCTTTTCTTTTTTATTATTTTCCTTTTCTTTTCTGTTACTTTTCTTTTTCTTTTGTATTGCTTTCTCCCTTTTGTTTTTGTTTTTTTTTCTCCCGACGACGGTGTCTCCCTCCCACACTATGCGAATATCACCAGAACCATGCATGTGGTGGTAATTGAAGGGGATACGATGTATACATCATTTGACCGATAATGGTTACTTGAGTGCGTACACAAAATAGATACATATATATAAATGATGGTTTCTCAGCTGCGTCGACGACGTTTCACATTGAGCTTCTTCCCTTTCTTGTTCGTTGTCGAATAATTGAGCCCCTCCTTGTGACTTTTTCGGTACCATGGAGTACGATCTTTCTTAGGTAATGTAGTATTGATTCTTCTTTTCACGTATGCTTCATCGTCATCTTCCCTCATCGGGTTGCCGTATTGGTTGTAGTCTTCCTCATTGGCGACTCCATCCATTCCGACGATGCTCCTTTTGCCTCTCCTCACGACAACATGGCTAGGATTGGTCTGGTCGGTTATGAAGAAGCATTGTGTCACATGCTTAGCGTGTACTGATGGCTTAGTTTTGGCGATGACATTAACGTTCACGGTAGCACTCTTCGCGTGTATAGACATGGTAGTGAAATACTTGTTTTCTCTTACGACGTCCTTAGCCCATCTGACACGGAACATCGTCGTATCGTGCATTCCAGCATAGTCAAGCTCCCAGATCTCTTCGACCCTTCCGTAGAATATTTCAGTTGTGTCGTTGGCGTCGGTCACGCATTCAATCGTCACCCCTGAGTTCTGGTAATCACTGTCCATGTCTTTGGCCTCCGTGTAGAACGTGTACCCGTTGATATCGTATGCCTGATAGGTCGTGAGTTTGGGCGCGGGGCCATGTGCTAAGGTGTGTATGAGCAATCCGTCCGAACTGCCCTCTTCTGGGGGATTAGCAAGAACTTCCTCTTTGAACCAACGCAAGAAAGTGGCGTCGTGTTCTACAGTAACTTCGTCGTCCGTCTTGAGCATCCCCTTATCACGGTACTTCTTTGCGATGGTTTCTTTGTGCCATGTCACATAATCATCTACTACATCTAGGTGTTGTAGCACTACTAAGTTAGCCCTATCAAAGTCGTTCCGTCGATCCGAGTAGTCCACGTGCAATTCCCTCTGACCGTTGTCGTGACCTTCTCCTCCGAGCCTCCCATCGTGCTTCTTGACGGGCAAACCAACAACAGGGTCTCCGACGCATATATAATTCTCGCAAAAGGAGATGCACTCATGCGTCAGATACCCCTGGACGATGCTCCCATCGGGACGAGACATGTTACGAACGAATCCTTTGATGACCCCATTCATCCTCTCGAACGGCATCATGCTGTGAAGGAATGTCGACCCGAGGTCGATGATGTCGTCCACGATGTGAACACACAGATGCACCATGACGTCAAAGAACGCGGGCTGGAAGTACATCTCAAGCTCACATAGTATGACAACGATCTCTTTCTGTAGCCTTCGGAGCTGCGTCACACTGATGGACTTTCGAGAGATAACATCGAAGAAGTTGCAGAGACCAGTAAGCGTGTCACGGACGTGCTTGTCCATTATCCCTCTAATGGCAACCGGGAGTATCTGCGTCATCATCACTTGACAGTCATGAGACTTCATCCCGCTGAACCTTTTCTTCTTGGTGTCTAGAAATCTGCTCATCTTCCCACAGTAACCGGAACTGACTTTGATTCCCATAAGGCACTTGATGAATTGATTGATCTTCTTCGCACTTAAGGTGAAGCAAGAAGGGGGGCAATAATTCTCCTCCTTCTTGTTGACTTTTCTGCCCCTTTCCCCCTCCTCCGTCTCCGTCTCCATCTCCTCCGTCGACTTTTTACGGGGCGGCATGTGGATATCTTTCCTGATCTTCAAATATTCCAAGTCTTTCCTTGCCTTCGGCCCATCCTTGGTCTTCTCCGGCATGTTCATCAGTGTGCCAAGCAAGCTCTCGAGGACATTCTTCGTGATATGCATTTGATCAAGGCAATGAGGCGTGTCGTGATTGGGCCACTACTCCAAGTCCCAGAAAACAGACCTCGTTTTCCATACCTTCAGCAGCGGCTCCGGCGCCTTTTTCATCTTTCCCGGCGCGGGGCACTGTTCCCAGTTTTTCAACAGCTCGTTGATTTCGGCGCCGCTCCTCTTACGTGGAGGTCCTCGATGCTCAGCCAACCCATTGAATAGATCTCCACGCTTTCTCCACGGGTCATCCTTCTCGAGCCATCTACGATGCCCCATGTACACGATTTTCCCAGACCCGCCATCTTTCGTTGATGTAAGCTGCTGAGACGTTGTATCATCCATGCACCTTGTGCATCCGCAGTATCCGTGGCACACCTGGCCTGAGGTGTACCGGTAACCGAGATAGTCGTGCACCGCCGTCATCAGCGCGGCTCTCATATAGAAATACTCTCCTTTGCTGGCGTCCCATGTCCATGTCGGTGTTTTCCATAACGTGTCTATCTCCTCTTTCAGAAGCCCCATATGCAGGTTAATATTATTTCCCGGTTGTTTCGGCCCTTGAATCAGCATGCTCATGTGTATGTACTTTGTCTTCATGCACTTCCATGGGGGGAGGTTGTACATCCATACAAAGACGGGCCATGTGCTGTGGTTGGTGTTCTGGTTTCCAAACGGATTCATGCCATCGGTACTCGCACCAAGCACGATGTTCCTTGGATCTTCTACAGCAAATCCATATACGGCGTTGAATGCACCAAGCACGATGTTCCTTGGATCATCTCCATTGTCGGGCTTCTTCCTCTCCGCGTGCCAGCGCATGAGCTTTGCTTCCTTAGGATCTACGAAATACCGCTGCAGACAGGGAGTGATCGGAAAGTACCATACAACTTTATGAGGAGCTTTCTTTCCTGCCTTCTTGTATCGAGAAGCATTGCACACTGGACATCTGGTTTTTTCCATGTGCTCCCCCCGATAAATGATGCAACCGTTGATGCATGCGTGGTACCTAATGTGCAGCAAATCAAAAGGGCAAATGATTTTCTTGGCCTCCTCGACACTAGTAGGACACAGGTTCCCCGCGGGGAGAACTTTATTATGTAGATACTTCAAATGCTCATCGAGGCTTTTGTCTGTCCATTTTTTTTTGGCCTTCGTCTTTAGAAGTTCGAGCGTGAAACTCAAGCGGGTCACCTCGGGATCGCAACCGTCATACAATGGAGTCTTCGAGTCTACTTCAAGTTGTGCCAGCTTGGCCTCCTCTCTAGAAGCAGCTCTTTCGCTAGTCGTACTCTTACGAAGGAGGTCTCGAACATTAGGGTCCTGCACGACTGCACTTAGTAGCGTCGAAAACTGCGGCGTGACCGCCGCCTCTTCTCTGCCATGTCCGGACTCTTCTTCGCCGTGTCCGGAATCTTCTCCGCCGCCGTCATGTCCGGACTCTTCCCCGCCACCATGTCCGGCGCCATCGTCTTCGTGTCGATCAGTCATCTCTTCCTCTAGCCCCATGTCATTATTCTCTGCCATGTGGACGTCCTCATCATCATCTTCACTTATCCACCGAGTATAGCCATCCATGAAACCATTCATCAGCAGGTGCGCCTTCAAACTGCCACGATCAAAAGGGTCCAAAAGGACTCCTTCTTTGCATCTTGTACACGGGCATCTAATCCTAATCCGATTATTTGCATACATGTCCATCACCGCGGATTGCAAGTATCGCTCCACCTTCCATCCACTCACCTTCATGACCGAGACTGCATGGTATAACAAGCAAAAGGGTTATAAACAAAATGCATGCATGCATCAAAGTCATATAAAAATTTGGCATGACCTTGCCTAAAAATAGGACATATCGAGTTTGCTCGAAATTCACCGAAACGGAAATAAATCGACATTTTGGCAAAACATAAGCAACTCGGGGGCATGTCACTCGCACAAATCTCTCCATATCCCAAACACACATATTCCCATTCTTGAAATGCACAACTTTTTACTCACCTATCTCCCGAGAGAGACCGAGCACGGTTAGATGAGGCCTTTCGCTACCTACAGGGATCGAAAGTGTGGATGGCTAAATAGCTAGCTAGATCTAGTTGTTGGGGAGGATAGATGACTCTACCTAACTAATGGAGAGGGAGAGAGATGAGCTAGCTAGATCTATATCTATGGAATGGAGGGAGAGCCAAATAAATGAGGTAGCTAGATAGAGATGAGAAGGCCATTTATGAAGGAGAGTTATGGTGGAGGGGGGCATTAATGGGGAGAGAAGAGAGGTAGGAGGAAGAGAGAAGAATGGCAACAATGGTGGAGAACTAACTTAGAGAGGGGAGAGGGGAAAGGAGGGGGAAGGGGGGAGGAGGGAGAGGAGGGGGGGTGAAAAGGTGGCACCAGCCGCAACTAGCAGTAGCATTGTTTCCCAGAAAGCGCTGCCGCTATGATACTTAGTAGTAGCGCTTCCCAGGAAAAGCGCTACTATTAAGTGGGGCCCATTAGCAGTAGTGGTGCTGCCAAATAAACCGCTACTGCTAAAATCTTAGTAGTAGCACTGTATTTGGTACAACGCTGCTACTACAGCTAGCATCGGTGGGCTCGTTGGGTCCCAATTAGTAGTAGCGTTTTTTACTTTTCCAGCGCTACTGCTAACGAGTTACTTGTAGCGCTGCCCCAGAAAAGCGCTACTGCTAATTAGCAGCAGCGCCTGCTATTTTCCAGCGCTACCACTGATGTCCTACCTATAAGCATTTCCCTAGTAGTGACCTCTTCCTCCATGTATCTAGATTGGGGTCGTTGGCCGTCGTCGACGGTCGTGCGCGAGATCCGCACGGCATGGTTGTCTCTTCAGCAGCGCACGACCTCTATGTCACCTTTGTTGGCCCCCGGGAGCCCTCCTTGGTGATGCAGGGACCACGGCATGAAGGGGAGACCCGAGCTTTGAGCTTTGTCCATGGCCATGGCGACAGGGGGTTTTCTGAAACAACAACGATGGTGCTCGGCGGCGACAACTTAGACGTGCCTTTTTGCAACATCACCTCTATTGTTGCAGAAAAAATCTGCAACAATACCTAACTTGCAAGAAAAATCTACAACAAGACCTCTGTTGAATTTTTTCCTCAACAAGCCCGCTGTTGCAAAAAAACTCTGCAACAGGAGCTATGTTAACGTTGTAATAGTGGAGGCGACGGTCAGTTGCTTGATGCACCAGATCGGACGGCTAGTGACCCGGCTGATCTTTTAAAAAGAGCTGCCGGCGGACGCGTACCATGCTAATTAATATGATGTGAGAGAAAGCAATCAATAGAGTTATTCTATGTTATGTATATATAGCGATCTTTGGAAAAATAAATGGCTTACCTGCAGATTTCCTCCGCGTTTGAGAATATGTAGTATATTGATATTTGAAAATAGATCTTCTAGGTTTACATATTGACACAACAATTATGACCACCCCCCAAAAAAATTGCTATAAAATTTCCCCCATGCAAAATATAAATATTATTTTTCTCAACAAATTTGCTCTGAGCTGGACATTGAAAAAAAAAATCTTCTTGATTTACGTACATATTCGCACATAAATTATGACCACCCCCAAAGATTTATGGATACAAATGACACCATCCAGAATTAATATTACTCTTCAGCAGATTTGCTCTTCACTGGAGCATATATACCAATCTTTGAAAACAAAATCTTCTTGATTTACGTACAGATTTGTGCTAATTTTGACACTCCAAGGTTTTTTGGCTATAAATAGGGCCAGAGGCCTAGAATGATACATGGACATCATGAACTCTAAAAAATTGGAGGAGAAGCTAGATGACACTGAGTTCCTCCAGCAGATGATTGACAAGACGAAGGCAAACTTACTCAAAATCCGCCAAGAGACGGACGATCTCGAGTTCAAGTTGATCGTCAGCAAGATCTACGCGGCCCATCATCATATCCTAGATGACATGCCTCTGCAGATGCTCCTCGCCTTCGAACGGAGGGTGCAGAAGCAGCTCAAGGAGATCAAAAGCACGCTCAGAGGAGATCCATTCAGGGGCAGCAACGGTGGTGCCTCCAGCACAACAGCAAGATCCGCCAGTAGATATGCTGCCACCAGGCACTTGATGCATGCAATGGCCGGAAACTCCCTGCCACGACAAACTACATGCCATCTTTGGCAATGCATGGATATTTTCCTAGCCAATGTTACACCCATCGTTCAAGCGCATCATTTGATTTTGTTTATTTATCTTTATTAAACATTGTTGTCAGAGCCTTAGGTTCCTTTCAATGTCAATTTGTTTCCATCAACACATTGAATATGATTCATAGTGTCAATATGTTCTTGCTTGCTTTCCATGAGCAAGCATGGAATTTTTGAAAAACAACCATAGTGATTGTGTTTCGTCATTTAGTTCTATGTCCATGTGCTTGACAAAAGATTGTATGGTGAACTCTTCTCGTATTATTAATTAATGGAATACATTGTTGTCAAACTAGTAGTAGATTCACTAGCACCTTTTATATATATTAGTTATCTGCTTTTGAACTTGTTTGTTGCATGTTTTTCTATGAAAACATGCTTACATGAGTCATATAGCTAGGGAGAAATTGCAAGAAGAGATACTTATTTTAATTATGCATAAATAAATAAGCTAAGATAGGTACTTCCTCCGTCCGGGTTTATTGGGCCTGCTAGCCAAAGCTCGAGTACCAAGGGGGAATATTATTGGTAAGCATCCGTGATTTCTTAGGCTGGTCGTAATGAAAGTATCATAGCTAGTATCATGCATGCCAACTAGGCAATTTTAATTAGGTGTCATATAATTAAATGAAGAAAGAGAGTGTTGAGTATCATATAATGATACCGTATCATAATAAATGCTACGCTACTATGAGTCATGCATGACAATAAATAAAGTACTACATGGTACTAGTATATGATACTATGCATTAGGTAGATAGCATTATACACTAGTATCATATGCATGATACTACTAGTATATGATACTCCCCGGTACAACCAGCCTTAGCATAACTGCAACCAATTAGATTAGCACGCAGTTATTTCGAAGCGTCACAGCAGCCGGTTCCTGGTTTTGCTTTTGCATGCAACCAATCAGCGCTCTTCCACCATAGGTAGTTATTACGTACAGCTGGTTCTATGCGCATGCATCGATTCACAAAAAACTGCAGCCAACCAGCGCGCGTTCAGCCGAGGGTATCGAGGAAAGCGAACACGCACATTCATCCGGGCCTTAGAAAAACAGTCAGGGGATGGTTTGCTAAGAGGCCCAATAAACCCGGACGGAGGGAGTAAATGGTTCCCACAAACTGACTTATCCATCCGTCGGAACAGCCTGGTACCATTTGCTCACTCCCAACTCGTTGTTTTGGCCTTTTTAACGAGTTTTACAAAGGGAACAAGCAACTTCTCAAACATAATATACTGATTTTTTTTGGATTTTTATGAAAACAAAGTCGATCTCAGGGGGCCATTGTTACTTTGATACCCAAGAACGATGTTCCGCTGGAGATTAAGGATGGCAACTATTACAATTTTTCAAAGGTTGTCATGCTGAGAGAACAAAATTCTTTAAAAAAAAATTTTTTAACCGGAACTGGCAGCAGCTCTGCCTTTTTCATTATAGGAGGGGGAAAAACTGTACATAGTTTATCATAGAATGAGAAACAGAATAAAGGGGAGAAGCAGAGTGCAACAGTAGCCTAGGACTGCTATACAGCTCCGCTACTCAGATCGCCTACTACTCCCATGCCTCAGACAGGAGGCTAATGTCATCTCTCGCTCTAATAAGAACATCCGTAGGAGATTGCGCTGAATCCTTAAAGATCCTTCTGTTTCTCTCAAGCCAAATATTCCACGCGATGTATACAGCCGCAGAGCATTCGTCCACTTGGTGTCCTTTTTTCTTTAGCTTTGCCACTGTGTTCCACCAAGCTGAAATAGAGGTTGCATGCCGTGCAGCTTGGGCCGCGAGCGGGAAGAAAGAGTTGGTCTTGAACCAGATCTCTTTGGCAAAAGGGCAGTCAAGGACCAAGTGATGTGCGGATTCCAGCACTTGATCGCATCCAGCACACAAATCATTGTGTTCCCAATTCCTTGCTTGCAACCGATCAGCAGTCCAAAGCCTATTCTGAAGGAGGGTCCAGATGAAGAACTTGACTTTCTTTTCCGCTGTGATTTTCCAAACCTGCTGCAGGTGTGGTTGTGGAATGCGAGCCAAGAACTGAACTTGGTAAGCAGATTTGGCCGAGTATTGCCCGCTGGTCGTTAGCTTCCAAGCGATTGTGTCAGGCCTAGAAAGCAAAGAAATATTCTGCACTCTCATCCAAAGGTTAATAAAGAAGTTCATCAACTCAGCGGAGTTGATATTCTGTAACCCTCTCATCCATGCATCTCTATCAAGGGCCTGACTGACAGTGAGCCCTTTGGATCTTGCCAGCCGAAAAAGCTCAGGAGCCAGATCTTTTGGAGCTTGGCCATGTAACCATCTATGGCTCCAGAATTTCACTAAACGGCCATCTCCCAGAGAGATCGAAGTGCATGCCGCAAAAAGATTAAGGTCCGATTGATTGCAAGGCACCGGGGTCCCTTTCCATGGCCTGTCCGAGTTATCCCATTCATACCAAGGCCAGCGAAGTCGAAGGGCCCGGCCGAAAGCAGTGATATCCTTGATGCCCAGGCCACCCACGCTTAAAGGTGCACAGATTCTCTTCCAGTTAACCAGGCATTTCCCCCCATGCGTCTCCTCGTCGGTGTTCCATAGAAAATTTCTCCTTAACTTATCAAATTTGTTAGTGAACCATCTGCTGGGGGAGAAAGACGTGAGGAAATAGGTGATGGTGGCAGTGAGGACCGAGTTGATTAGGTCAAGGCGACCCGTTCTATTCATGAGCTTTCCTTTCCAAACAGATAATTTGCTTGTGCCCTTGTCTAAGAACGGCTGGAGATCAATTCTCCTCAGATTTCTCAACGAGAGGGGGAGCCCCAAGTACTTGCAAGGGAAAGAACCCACAGAGCCCCCAAAGTTGGCTGACAAGCTGTTGACATCAAATTGCTGACACTGGATAGGGTAGAGCACACACTTGGTGGGGTTGATTGCAAGATCTGAGACACTGCCGAAGACCTCCAGAATTCTGATAATGGCCTCGATCTGCCGGCAGTCAGGAGTGGCAAAAATTGCGGTGTCGTCAGCGTAAAGACTGGCCCTCAATCTAGCCGCGTTCCGTGGAATGGGGTCAAGTATGCCTTGATTTGTTGCTTTATCCAGGATTCTCATAAGTGGATCCATAGCCAGAATGAATAACATCGGATAAAGAGGGTCCCCTTGACGTAAATCATCAGTTTGCTGTTGGCTTCCTCGTCCTCACGTGTGATTCTTTAATTTTTGCCATGTGACTTTTTACAGTTTTCCTAAAATACACCAATGATTTGTACTCCCTCCGTATTTGAACTGCCAAAATGTCATATATTTAGGAACGGAGAGAAGGTTTGAACTACCAAAACGTCATATATTTAGGAACGGAGGGAGTAGTGAACAATATTTTCAACAATTTGCCATGTGAGCACAACAAACTTTTCTAATTTTTTTTTGTGTTGTAGATGTCAAAATTTCTGTAATCTATCATGTTACCATGTTTTCATGATTGTTCATATACATTTTCTACACACTGTTGCCTTGATTTCAGTAGGCCACTTTACGTTATTAGCTTCTTGGCTGTTTTTATTTCTTTTAGACCATGTCTTATTTTTGCGTGTGTTACCCATCCTTATGAAGTTCCTCGTCCTGTGATACATTAACTCTTTATAGAAAAAGGGTGTGACTATGTCTCAGTCGACTGAGATTTAACCAAATCTCTCAAGTGACATAGCATGCTAGAAACAAATAGACACTTATTCTATGAGTGTGAGAGGATCACTCATGTCTTTCGTGTATGACTGGCACACTGGAAACAAAATGGACACTTATTTATGAGTGTGACTTTGCGGCCAGATGTTGGGACACAATGGGTATTCGCTGGAACACTGAGTTAGAAATGCAGGAGATGATGGTTCAAACCAGAGGGACTTGGCATCGACCCATGTTCCAGGAAATCATCATTCTGACTGCATGGAATGTTTGGAAACAGAGAAATAAGGTTTTCTTTGATGGTGCAACAGCCTCACATTCTGACTGGCTAAGAATATTCAAAGCAGATGTGGAGATCCTTAGGTTTAGAGTAACTCTTGACATGTCTTCCATTCTGGAAGGCTTTTTAGCCCCTCTCTCTCTCTCTGTAACTTTACTTTCTTATAGTTCTAGTTGTTTTTCCTTAGCCTCCATGACATTGTAAAACCTTGTACATATGCCATTTAATGAAGCAGCAGTAGGAGCCTCTTCTGCTGTTTTAATTGTTCAAAAAAAAAGACATAGCATGCAAGAGAGAAAAATAAAAAAGGAATTTTTTTTTTTGCATGGATCTCAATATAAGATCTTATGAATATAACATCGATTGAGACTCAATCGACTGAGACTAAATAAGACTGATAGAAAAATTGACAACTTTTTACTTGTACCTTCATATATATATACGGAGAAGGTATATTTTTCATTCCTCAACTCTTTTCAAAAGTATGTAAAATGGCCCCTCAAGACCAAAATTAGCAAAGGTTAGGCTGGTGCTGGAGTGTTTTCTTTGTTGATGAAATTCTCTTTCCAATGGGGCCCACCACCTTAGTCAGTTTTCCACTCGAGTCTCCCGCCGTCAACGCCAGTCGCCGCCGCATCCTCGTCGCATGGCGGCGGGCGAGCACTCTCCTTGCAGCGGCGCCGTCATCCCCGGTGTTGAAGGCAATGCAACTCTCGATGTATTACTCGGATGCACAGCGCACGTATATAAGTACAAGGGCAGCCCTCAGCCTCATCTATACAAGGAAAATAGAGGCGGGGCCGGTAGGAGATTATCCTAACAGATACATGCACATAATATGTTCAACACCCCCCGCAGTCGATACGTCACCAGTGACGCATAGACTGGACCGGAACTCCTCAAATGTAGGCGTCGGTAACCCCTTGGTCATAACATCGGCAAACTGCTGAGCGGTGGGAACATGAAGAACGCGGATGCGCCCAAGAGCCACCTGCTCTCGCACGAAGTGAATGTCGAGCTCAATATGCTTCGTGCGACGATGATAAACGGGGTTGGCGGAGAGGTAGACTGCAGAGACATTGTCACAGTAGACAATGGTGGCCTTCGGGACATCAAGGAGCAACTCCTGGAGAAGCTGCCGGAGCCAGGAGCACTCGGCGACGGCATTGGCCACAGCACGATACTCAGCCTCGGCACTAGAGCGGGATACCGTGGGTTGTCGTTTAGACGACCACGATATGAGCGAGGGACCCAGGTAGACGCAGTAGCCTGAAGTGGAGCGTCGTGTGTCCGAACAGCCAGCCCAATCGGCGTCACTGTAGGCAACAAGGTCGGTCGAGGTCGAGGCCGTCAATGTAAGACCGAGAGCCATGGTGCCGCGGATGTACCGAAGAATCCGCTTCACCAGGTTCCAGTGAGTGTCGCGAGGGGCGTGCATGTGGAGACACACCTGCTGGACAGCATACTGCAGGTCCGGCCGAGTGAGCGTCAAGTACTGGAGGGCGCCGACGATGAAGCGGTAGAACGCCGCATCCGGCTCGGGTGAGCCGTCGAGCGTAGAGACCTTGGCCTTCGTATCGATAGGCGTGAGGACAGGCTTGCAGTTAAGCATGCCTGCCCGCTCAAGAAGGTCCTGTGCATACTGCTGCTGGTGGGAACCCCAACATCGCCACCGCTCTCCGGTAGACACGCCGGGCCTGGCTCGTCAGGATCCATATCCTGCCGCCGCAGCACCCGATCTGCCCGGATCCGCTTGCCGGGCGCTGGGGGCTAGCCGTGGTGCGGGTCGTATCCTCTGTCGGCCGGCGCCAGGTACTGGCAAGCAAGGCCGCGCCCAGAAAACTCGGGACCTTTCTTCTCCGGTGGCACGGTGAGCCCCCCTTTTCCTCCTTGTTTGCTCCGATCAATGCTCTGAATCCTGAAACCCTGTATCACCTGCACTAATCCGCAACTGTTCCCAGGCAGAAACTATATCCACCAAAGAGGAAACATCCCCCTGGTTCCCTATACAGTCTTCACCAT
This sequence comes from Thinopyrum elongatum, assembly GCA_011799875.1. Classification (NCBI taxonomy): domain Eukaryota; kingdom Viridiplantae; phylum Streptophyta; class Magnoliopsida; order Poales; family Poaceae; genus Thinopyrum; species Thinopyrum elongatum. The sequence continues at coordinate 620,280,286 of CM022303.1, forward strand.
GGAAACCGCCATAAAAAACGTCACCAATGTCGTGCGCTCCATGAAGCTGCTCAAGGTGGACGGCTACTGTGCCACCAAAACCATGGGCAAGGACGACTGCATCAAGTCCACTTACAACATTGGTGGGTATGAGTGGGAGATCTGCATCTACCCCGCGATGATGCCGCGCGCACGCGACGGAACGCCATGGGTGGCGGTGAAGCTCGTGTTCCTCAGCGAGACCTGCCCGTCCATCGTGACGGCGAACCTAAGCTGTCGTCTGGTTGATCCGAGAAGCGTGCTTCGACCATCCGAAGAAAAGAGTGTGTCATGTATATTCAACCGTTCATGGGTGTCCCGCTGTCTACAGATGTGCTCGCCTTTCGTCAGTGAAGATTGTTCGCTTCCAGTCCGTCTTATGTCGACGGGCAGCCTGGCATCATCCGGTTATCTCAGGAATGATTCTTTTACCGTGCTATGCGTTATAACTGTGCTGAAGGAGGATTTGCCAGCACGAGCAGCAACAGTGCCAGGTAAAGAAGTGCCTGGATCATCACCTAGTCTGCAGAAACACCTTGCTGAGCTCCTGCGTAGTGCGTACTGGGTTGGAAGCGGATGTCACATTTCTCGTGTCCGGCAAGTCCTTCGCTGCACACAAGGTCATTCTGGCTGCAAGGTCCCCTGTACTGATGGCCGAGTTCTTTGGCCACATGAAGGAGACGAGCTCTCAGCGCGTCGAGATCAAGGACATTGATGCGGTGGTATTCAAGTCGTTGCTTTACTTCATCTACACTGACTCTGTGCTGGAATTCGATCTGCAGCATGAGGCGGTCACGATGTTGGCTCAGCATTTACTTGCAGCTGCTGACAAGTATGGACTGGACAGGCTCAAGGAGATCTGCGAAGGCAAGCTCTCTGATGGCATTAGTGTGGACACAGCAGCAACTACTCTGGCATTAGCAGAGCAGCACAACTGCCCGCAGCTCAAGGTGAAATGTGTCGACTTCATCGTTAGCACTCCTGCAATTCTTAATGCCGTGTTGGCGACTGACGGTTACAAGCATCTGGAGGCAAGCTGCCCTATGGTGTTGCCTGAGCTTCTCAAGTCTGCGCGGGGCAGAAACAGCTGACAGGTAACCATGAGGGCGCTAAATGTCCAAGATTTGATTATGCATATATTCTGTTTGTGCTTGCCATGCATGTATGGTCTAGTAAGAAACTTGTGCCTGTATCCACTGAAAACCTTATGTCCATCTATATATGTTATGAGCAACTTACTGCTCGAGTTTGACCTCCAGTTTGATTTAATTTAGTGCTAAATTGCCCTAGATTGGGTATATGTGTCCCATGCTTCTCAGATCTTAGCACAAGCTGATGCATATGTGTGCCAAGCTTGGAAGAGACTTATGCTGTTTCAGTGATGTTAAGAGTAGGGGATTGAGAGTGTACACACATAATTTGCTCAGTTGCAGGCTGGGAGTTCTTTTGAACACAGGGTCGCATATGGCTTTCTGTGTTATTTGCTCAACAGCACTGCCTTTCCCCTGACCATCTCTCTTTCAGTGCATATGCAGTCTGAAATGCTTTCGTCTTCCAAATAGCTTCACGTTTTGTCCTAGTGGGAAATGTATGTATTAATAGTAGTATTTCTTCACTATCAGTGTGCGTTCTTCCGTTTAAAACATGCATCAACACTTGATCTTCTTCGATACACAATTAATTATAGGTCATGGACCTGAAATTTTAATAGGTTGAATAAAGGAAGGGGAGAGCATATATGCAGTCCATGTGCATATATACTACTACCTCCGTCTCAAAATGTAAGATGTTTTTGTAGGCCCATCTCAAAATGTAAGACGTCTAGCCTACAAAAACGTCTTATATTTTGAGATGGAGGTAATACTATTATTACTAATAATGGTGCTCGCACTGATTGCATCTTCTAGTGTTTGTCATGATCATACCGGCCACCAAGGATGCATTTTCTTTCTTTCTCCACCCACCTACCAAAAGCACCCCCTTTCCCCTTTACCACTCTAATACACTGATGATCACACCCGTTTTCTTCCAGATCGGACGCAGCGATGGCCATACACACGAACCTCCACTGTCCCGCACCACCCCTTCCTCTGCTCTGCCTCCACTCTCCCCAGCCGCCGTGTTCTGCTGTTCGCCTCCGCTAGCTACCTGCAAATTTGAGTACGCTCAAATTTAGAGTTAGTTCAAAGCACGACACAATTCGGATTACAATTTGCAGCTCCGATCCCCAGATTGTTCCAGAGGTGGTAACCAGTGAGAAATCTTGCTCCTCCTACTCATGGAGGTGGTCACGGGTGTCATGAACTCATGATAAGCCTGCTCCCCAAACTTGGCGAGCTGCTCATGGATGAGTACAACCTTCACAAGCGCGTCAAGAAAGACATCCGCTTCCTCTTCAGGGAGCTAGAGAGCATGCACGCTGCCCTCCTCAAGGTTGGTGAGGTGCCACGGGACCAGCTCGACAAACAAGTCAAGCTCTGGGCCGATGAGGTCAGGGAGCTCTCCTACAATATCGAGGATGTCGTCGACAAGTTCCTCGTACTTGTTGTTAGCAATGACACTGGTGCCAACTCAGATGGTTTCGTGAGGCTCAAGAAGAAGATGGTTAGCTTGTTCAGGACGGGCAAGAATCACCATCGGATCGCCGACGTGATCAAGGATATCAAAGAGCAAATCCAGGAGGTGGCTGCTCGGCGTGACAGGAACAAGATATTGATGGTATTTCGCTTAAGCGTACAGGGGCAGCAACTATTGATCCTCGCCTCCAGGCTCTGTACACTGACATGACAAAGCTTGTCGGCATATATGGGAATAGAGATCAAGAGCTCATAAAAATGCTCTCATTAGGGGATGATGACATCTCTAAGAAGAAACACAAGATAGTCTCAATTGTTGGGTTTGGAGGATTGGGCAAGACTACTCTCGCCAAAGCAGTCTACGACAAAATCAAAGGGGGTTTTCATCGGCGGGCTTTTGTTTCGGTGGGTCGAAATGCCAATGTGAAGAAGGTTTTCAGAGACATCCTCATTGATCTTGGCAAGTCTAACTCAAAGATCCTGACATTAGATGAAAGACAGCTTATTGACGAGATTCTGAAATGCTTCAAGAACAAGAGGTACGCATTTACTCACCCATTATACATGTAAAATAACAAATATATTATGTAACAAATTTGTGTTGGATATTTAAAAATAATACTTCATTTTATATCTCTTTCGATGATACAATTAATTTGTAATCTTTATGTGTGTGTGTGTGTGTGTGTACCGTCTGATGACGATTCCCAGATGATAAAAGAGTCGTCGGTAATTAGACTTGTCATGTGCAAAAAAAAGTCATTAATGTCGCATAATTGATGCAGGTATGTCGTTGTAATAGATGATATATGGGACACAAATCTATGGGAAGTAATCAAATTGGCTTTCTCTATTAGGGACAATCTAGGGAGTCGGTTAATAACGACAAGCCGCATAGTCGGACATGGAGTATTTGATCCCGAGCTCATATGCTCCTGCATGAATAGTAAAATCGAAAAAAATAGTAAAAAATTTCAAAAAAATCTGAATTTTTTTTTGTGATGAACATTGATAAATTTTCTAACTGCGTGCAAAATTTCAGGTCGAAATGACATTCATGGAGGTCTGAGCAAAAAAAATAAAATCGATGGTCCAAAAAGACTATTGTTGGAAGCATTTTGGAGCATCGATTTTGTTATTTTTGCCCAGACCTCCACGAATGTCATTTCAATCTGAAATTTTGCACGCACTTAGAACATTCATCAATGTTCATCATAAAAAAATTTCAGATTTTTTTGAATTTTTTTACTATTTTTTTCGATTTTACTGTTTATGCGGGAGCATATGAGCTCGGGATCAAAAGAGGACTTTCACGCATAGTCAGTGTATCTAAATCATGTTGCTCGTCCACTGATGATACGGTTTATGAGATGAAGCCACTGTCCGACAGTGATGCACAAATGCTTTTTAATAGAAGAATATTTTTTCATGAGAGTGGGTGTCCTAGTGATTTTGAGCAAGTATCTAAAGATATCCTAAGAAAATGTGGTGGGGTACCAGTAGCCATTATCACTCTAGCAAGCCTTTTGGGTAGTGACCGGTATGTAAATTCAAAGGATAAATGGCAGACTTTGCTCCATTCAATTGGACGTGGCCTCACAGAGGATGCCAGTTTAGAGGAAATGCAAAGGATATTATTGTATAGCTATTATGATCTACCTTGCCATCTCAGGACTTGTCTATTATATTTGAGCATATATCCAGAAGATAGCAATATTTGGAGAGATCAATTGATAAGGAAGTGGGTGGCGGAAAGTTTCGTTCAGTGTGGGAAGCAAGGAACTAGCCTCTTTGAGCTTGGAGAATCTTACTTCGAAGAGCTTATTAACAGAAGCATGGTACAACCTGTGTACAATGCGACCGGCCAGGTAGAAGCTTGTCGTGTACACGACATGGTGCTTGATCTTATTTGTTCGATGTCAAGTGAAGAAAACTTTGTTAATTTACTGTATGACGCTAAGGATGGCATGTTTTCTCAAGGCAATGTCCGTCGGCTGTGCCTCCAATATAGAACTGAAGATCATCAAGGTGCACCTCTCACTAATCCCATGAGAGTATCACAAGTGAGGTCTATTACTGTCGTTAAACCTGCAATTAATAGCATGCCGTCTCTTTCAAGTTTTCATGTTTTACGTTTATTGGATTTGGGGGGCTTTTATCTTGGGAAAAGTAGCTGCCATATTAAGCTTAAGGATGTGGGGAACTTATTCCACCTGAGATACCTAGGCCTAGCCGGTGTTGGTATTCTTGAACTACCAAACGAAATAGGAAATCTACAATTTTTACAGGTTTTGGATCTAAGATGGAATCCTGATCTGGAAAAGTTACCGGCTACTGCTTGTAAGCTGAGAGGATTGATGGTCCTGGATATTGACAATAGGTGTAAGTGCAAGTGGCTTCAGGGTGGGTTAGGGAATCTTATGTCCATGGAAGTGCTGAAGACGATAAGTGCCTCCCTGAACATTGTGCAAGAGCTCAGCAGTCTGGGAAGATTGAGGGAGCTCGAGATACAATTTAACGATGAGAGTGCGGAGTTGGAGGAGGCCTTTGTGGAGTCTATATGCAGCCTGCACGGCATGCAGAATCTAGTTATCAACGGGAGTTTCAGATCGCTGGATTTCTTATCGCAATGTTGGGTGCCCCCTGGATGTCTCCGTGGATTTGACTCCTACACAGCAGGCGAGTTCTCTGCGGTGCCGTCGTGGATAACAGCGTCACGTCTCTCGAACCTCTCCGAGCTACGCATAGGAGTCAAGCAAGTGCGGCAGGAGGATGTTCGGACCCTTGGGGGTTTGCCGGCGCTTCGTCGTCTCTGTGTACGGAGCACCCACCAAACACAGAGGCTGCTGGTTATCGGTGCCGGGGGGTTCCACTGTGTGGTGTACTTTGACTTCCATTGTGGATCACCCGCGCGGATAGTGTTCGAAGGAGGAGCTTTGCCCAGAGCAGAGTCAGTTATGTTCAGCCTGGGTCTGCGGGTGGCAAATGAAGATGGCCACTGGGATTGCAACTTGGGGCTCCAAGGGAACCTGCTCTCGCTTCGGAAGGCTGTTGTTACTTGTTACTATCCAAAGTGTTGGAGTCACGGCTGGAAGAGCCAAGCAAGCCAAGGCGGCAGTGATGCACGCACTCTGCGCCCACCCCAATCATCCTTGCATTACTGTAAATATGTGGCCAGATATACTGCAAAGGTACAAACACCTACTACTTCCTCCACCTTTTTTTGTGATAATTAATTAAATTTCTTGGTGCCCTGCTCACGCACTTGTGTGTTTCCTTTTTAATGTGTGCCTCGCCTCGTTCACATATAAACTGACCTCATTCCTTGCTTTGATCTCCAAATCTTCCCAAGCCGCTGGTGTCCTGTTGATTACGATCTTCTTTTATGAACTTAGTACTTTGGTTCTTGGGCATGCAACAATTACTATCATCCACGGACTGACATCTATATGATCAGCCACCTATACATACCGCCGTAGGTGCATGCTCATCCAACAAACTGATGATTTTGCTTTGGTCTACTGCACGTGTATATATGTGTTTCCTGGTTATGTGTTGAACCTCTTGCATGATTTGATTTCCAACTTCCCCAGGATGTTGGATGGGGGATGAGAAGCATTGGAAATCTATTTGGTCAATCAATTCAAGGCCCCCATCAAGATGACCATAGTGCTCTGGCGCTTTGCGCATCTGCTGGGCATTGACTATGCAGGCGTAGCATTCCGGATGATTAATTCCTCATGTGCCTTCTGTGGTCGTGATGAATGTGTCGAGCATGGTTTCTTGTTGTTTGTCAATTTGCGCGAGAAGTTTGGGGTCAACTGTAGCATCTGTTTGGCATTCTCCTGCGGAAGAAGGCATTCATTCTGCTCACCAAACCAATGGTGCACCGTGCCAATCCTCAGCAGGTTACAATTTTGGCGGCCGTGGTGTGGCACATCTGGGAATCCCACAATGCAGCACACAATGGTGAGCGATCCCCTGACCCGAGCCGCATCATCTTCAAGGCAAGGACCTATATTGATTTGATCTTGATCTTTCAGCATTTGTTCGAGCCCGGCCTTGGCACTCGGCGAGTCCACCCCCACCTGCATCGGTCGTTGTCAATGTGGATGCTGCTGCAGTTTCTCAGCTTCTCGTAAAGTGGCTGCCGGAGTCGTGATTCGTGACCACAATGATACATGCTTGGTTGCCTCCAGCCAACCCCCTTATCGGTGTCGCAACTCTAGAGTTGGCAGAAGCCTGGGCCCTTCGCTGCACTCTCTCTCATGCACTCGATGAAAGTTTCTACAGTTCTACTCTACCATGTTTCACTCTCAAGAATGATGGCAGTGTATTATTTTAATGCTATACCAGGCCAGGTCATGAACAAAAACACGTGTACGCCAGGCTAGACTCACCAAGCACAAAACAATGAAGTGCCAAGCTCAAATCAGGCAGCCTCTTTTCCCAGGCACGAAGCCGAGGTCACTAACCAAACAGACCCTAAAGCCAAAGTAGTCGCCACTGTGTTGATGCTAATGCTACCAGAGAGCTTTCCAACGCAGATGAGCTTAAGCCTGTCAAGTCCAAACCTGTCAGCGGCAGCAAATAGATGCTGAGCCATCACCGCCACCGCGTCCTCCTGCTTTCCGAATTCTGGCACGGTGTCGGTGTAGATGAAGCCAAGCATTGCTCCGAATACCGCGGCCTCCATGTCCTTGATCTCCACGCCTCCTGAGCACTGCTCCCTGGCGTCACCGTCTCCGAAGAACTCGGCCATGAATACCGGAGATCTTGCGGCCAATATGGTTTTATGCACGGAAAAGGACTCGCCGGACACGAGAAATGTGACGTCCGCCCCCGTCCCGGTCTGCAGGAGTTCACCGAGGTGCTGGTTCAAGGTGCAGGACGGCACGGTCACTTCTTTACCGGCGACGGCTGGTTCCGGTAATTCCTCGAGCAATGTGATGGCGCATTGCACAGTCAAAGTATCATCCTTGAGATAACCTGACGCTACCAACTCTTGTTCATGTCTCCCCACGACCACGAGCCACACGTGATTTGTGCGGCTTTGGGGGTCGTAGAGTAGACTCTTCTCTTCCGCCGGTTCAAGCTCCCCACTCGGATCCACGAGGCGACAGGCCAGGAACGCCCTGCATACGCGCGGTTTACCGAGAAAGACGAGCTCCAGTCTTACCAACAGAAGGACACGGCCCAGAGGGATCCAGTTGATCTTCGCTGGACAGATACGGATTTCCCACTCATAGCCATCGACGCTCCATGCGGATTTGACGCAAGCTTTGCTGGCCAGCGTCGCGCTGAAGCCTTCGATCTTGAGCAGCTGCACACGTCGGGTAGCACCAGTGAGATCATGGCAGCCGCAGGTAGTATTTTCCATGGAGAAGGTGGATGGTGGGAATGGTTGTGGAGAATGTGGAGGAGCATTGCAATTTATGCAGGGCTGCTTTGGAAACCGGCGGCTGCTAGGGGTACGAGACATTGGAGGACGTTGTAACCAACAAGAGACCAATCGATTCACAGCGTAATTACGGAACGCGCCGCTCGGTCTTCACCCGTTTCACGCACTAAGTAATTTTTTATTTCATTTATTTATTGAACTACCGGCTGGAGTTCCGTCTTTTCAGTGAAAGGATGCAAATATTGTTCACACAAAAAATAGAAGAGAAAAACACATTTACCAACAAATAACATGATCGATCCTCCTTCCTCCCTCGATTTTCTTGATGAGCGAGGATCGGCGCAAGAGGAAAAACACGACGCGGTCTAGGTTTTTTTTTTTTTTGAGAATAGCAGTACTTCATTGATTACTGAACATCATGGCATAGATCGTCCCTGATACAATCCGGAACTACACCAGGATAAACCCAGACGCAAGAGACTTGATGTCTGAGACAACAGCACCCACTGTTGATCGATCTTAAGCCATAGACTTGATTCTGTTCACCATGGAGAGGCAGTCAGATGCCAAAAAATTGACGTACAACCTTCAGATCGACAAACCTCAAGAGCACGCCGAATTGCGAGCGCCTCAACCAACTCAGGTTCAGAGAAGCTCTGAAGCTGCTTATTGCCAGCAAACATGCACTCCCCAAAGGGGTTGGGGGAATCGCCCGCAGGGGAAAATGCCTCTCCTTTCACTCGGTGTGGCTGGGGTGGTGGTGGGTGCGTACCCCTTTCCGGACTAGAAAAATGAGTGTTCTTTATAACAACTTCTCAAATTTTCAACGTCTCGAATTGAAGGAGTTAGTTTCAATATTTTTTGAAGGAGTTAAATATTTTAGCACCTTGTCTTTTTACCAAATTTAACTCTCCAAATCAGAAATTTCAACATTCGGAAAAAAAACCCCAGAAATTTCAACAGTCTACTCTTTTCAACAAAACTTAAAATATAGTGTATATAATTAACGTAACATTGCTACGTTGAAATTGGGTAGCCTTGGCCCTTGGGCATGGCGGAGTGCCCCCTCGGTGACCGTGGCGGCGGCGTTTTGGCATGGGTGGCATGGGTGGCTTGCCCCCCTCGTCCGCGCTGAGGTGTTGCTGCTCGAGCAGGAAATTGGGACCGCTAGGTGGTGGTGAGGGACGCGTCTATGACCATATGGGCCGGCCCAGTGCGCGAGAGGACACTGCCTCGTTTTGTTTTTGTTTAATTTTCATGTTTTTATTTTGTTTTTTCATTCCATTTTTTACTTTTTTTGGCATGTTCAAATATTATATATATATATATATATATATATATATTACACAATATAATTTACATAATGTTTTGAAAAATATTAATCATGCATTCAAAAAATGTTAAACATGTATAGAAAAAATAAAAATGTTGACCATGTATTAAAAAAATAATGAATTAGTTTGATCATGTATATAAAAATATTAATCAAACAATTGGAAAAATGTTGAACAGGTATTTTAAAAATATTACCCAATCATTTGAAATTGAATGCGCTGAAAAAATGTTGACCATGCATGAAAAAGTTAATGTATTTTTATCATTGTATATAGAAATGTTAATCAAGCATTTGAAAAAGAGTCGAACAAGTATTTCAAAAATGTTAATCAAGCATTTGAAAATATTAAATGTGTATAGAAAAAATGGTGACCATGCATTAAAAAAATTAACTTTGCATTTGAAAAATGTTGATAAAGCATTTAAAAAAAATTAAATGTGCATAAAAAAATGTTGACCATGTATTAGAAAATGTTCATCTTGTATTTGAAAAATGTTAATCAAGCATTTGAAAAAGTTTCAAGTGTGTATAGGAAAAATGTTGACCATGAATTCAAAATATATTGATCTTGTATTTGAAAAAAGTTAATCAATCTTTTGAAATGATAAATATGTGTATCGAAAAATATTGAGTATGTATGAAATAGTGTTAAATTTGTATTGTAAAAATGTTAAACATGTATTATAAAAATGTTGTTGACATATACAAAAAATGTAGAATGAAAACCAAAAGAAACAACGAAAACAAAATAAACCAAAGAAAAATGAAAAATAAAACCGAAGAAACAAATGAAAGAAAGGAGAACAAAAAAGAAAAGAAACAAAGGAGAACAAAAAAAAACCCCGAATAAAACAAAAGAAAATAGAGAGAGAGAGGGAGAGAGAGGAAAAAACAAAAGAAAAAACGGAAAACCAGTGTAAAACCTGGCTCTTTTCCTTCTTGCGCCCGACTTTTTTAGCGAAACCTCGATGTTGGCTCAGTGGTTGACAGTGCTAGGAAGGAACCAGGAGATCTCAAGTTCGATCTCCCACGCACTGCCCTTTTTACTCTATTTCTCGCAAAAGTATGCGCCAGTGGGTCGGTCCGATTAGTCGAGACGCTTGAGCGAGAGAACCCTCGGTCTCATCATATAGCGCTCGCGGTGGAGAGGCGCTACTCTATTTCTCGCAAAAGTATGCGCCAGTGGGCCGGTCCGATCAGTCGAGACACTTCAGCGAGAGAACCCTCGGTCTCATCATATAGCGCTCGCGGTGGAGAGGCGCTCATGTGTGGTGGAGTTTCTCAAAATAGGCTCTCGCCCCGCTTTATATATAAACCAATAACATCAAAGTTACACGACCGAATGATACAATGTGGTGAGGTGATCCTCTGAGACAGCAGATCCCTAGATAACTGGCCAACATAAACGCACGCGACTATGCTGTCGAAAAACTAGCACAGGACCATCCGATTACAACGCCATGACATGACCTAGGACACCTAGCCTCCACGACAACGCCCTCAAGAGGGGAACGCGAGCACCGCCGCTGCCAAGCCCGAGATGGACAAGAGTTTTCACCCGGAGACTCTGGCACGGAGAGAAGAACCACGACGATGTCTTTAGGAAGATAACGGCACCCGCAGATGTCGTCATCGCCGGTGCCAAAGCACGGAGCTTTCGCTCGGCAGCTCATCCGTGCCACCACAGGGCACCCAGCACAGTCACGGCGTGAACCGGCATCCAGATCCGGATCAGGGCAACGCAAAGTGTGCCCGAACCACCGTTCGCTACACCCCTCGTCGCCCAGGCGACCGAGAAACTAGCCACCACTGCCGCTATGGAGCCTGCCGGAAAGCCACCATACGGACCACCTTCCGGGGCCTGGGTGATCGCCTCCACCACCGGAGGGGGGGGGGGGTGACACGGACGGCTTAGTAGCTGCCGACGGCCACCGCCGAGCAAGCCCCGACACTAATCCTCGACCTTGGTCAAGACGAGCTCCGACGCCGGCACACCCGAGGCCACCGGCGTCGCTCCAACCAACGGCACAGCGACAACACGGGCGCCAACTCGGACCGATGACACAACGAAGCAGCAGGACAGAATGGCACAAACGCGACGACAAGAACCATCGCGGACTAGGTCGGCCCTCTGCCTGCGCGCCGCCGACCGCCATCCTCCACCACTCTCCAGATCCATGCTGCCTACCGCCGCAGCCCCGGATCGACCGCTGCCAACCAAGGCAGCAGCCCCGCCCCACCGCCGCCCGACCAACCCCGAGCCGCACCACCCGCACCCCCGAACGGGCCACTCCAGCCGCAAACGCCACCGGATCAGCCTACCATGGCGCGCCCCCACGCCAACCTCCTCCAGCAGCCGAGGCCACCGGCGATGGCTGGCCCACGCCGCCTCAGCCCGCCCCGCCCGCAAGAAGCCTGCCGGAGGAACCCCTGATCCAGATCTGGATCGAGCATCCTGCGATCGCCTCCCTGCACAGGCACGCTCCGCCCGACCCCGTCGTGCAGCCGTCCGCGCCTCCGCAGCAGGGAGCCACCGCTCGGCCGCAGCCGCGCCGGGCCGCCCCGCACAGCCGCGCGCCTCCGCTCGAAGTAGCTGTCCCGCGCCAGCCACGCCGCAAGGAGAGGAAAGTCAGCGTGTGGTGGAGTTAGCGCATGTGCTCAGATGCAGCTCGCCACTTTGGTGTGTGGGGGCTGGCCTGGTCTTTCCTTTCGGCCTTGTCTCGGTTCGGCCAATCTTTGTGCGCTGCAACTCTTGCGGCGGCCCTCAACTGCTACCGATGAGCATCTGCTCCAGCTCGGGGAGGCATGCTCCTGACCATTCTCTGTGCTCAGTGGGGCGTACTAGCCGGATCTAGCTTGGACCTGGCCAGATCCGGCGCGCGGTGGTATGAACTCGCGAGATCCGGGCAACACGCTCCTACGACAACATCATTGTAGGTTTGTTGGCATGCTCATGCTCCCGGTGAAACTTCTGTGTCGGCTTGGTTGATGCCAGCGGCAACGACGGTCGACGGCCGTGGACGTCGTTTGTAGTTATGCAGTCTGAAACATGACTTTGTTCTCGTTGGTGCAAGAACACACTTTCCCTCATCCTTCTTATTCATAATTGGACGTGTCCTGATATGATGTGAGAGAAAGCAATCAATAGAGTTATTCTAATGTTAATTGTTACGTTTATATAGAGATCTTTGGAAAATAAATGGCTTACCTGCAGATTTCCTCCGCGTTTGAGTATATGTATATATATCGATATTTGAAAATAGATCTTCTAGGTTTACATATTGACACAACAATTATGACCACTCCCAAAAAGAATTTCTATAAAATCCCCCCATCCAAAATTAATATTAATTTTCTCAACAAATCTTCTGGAGCACTGAAAAGATAATCTTCTGGATTCACATACATATTCGCCCGTAAATTATGACCACCCCCCAAGATTTATGGATACAAATGACACCATCCAGAATACTCTATAACACTAAGCTCCCTAGGTTGGCAAAGCCCACATTCAATTGAGGTCTCCAATTAGGATTGGCTCACCCGATTTTGACCTCATCAACAATTTCTCAAAGCCATCTCAATCTATTCTTTTATACTATACATTATAGGCCTCACAATTAATTGAGGTCTTCAATTTAGAATTGGATCAATTTGATTTTGACCGGGTCAACAATTTCTCAAAACTCTCCCATTCAATCCTTTTAATTCCCTATATTCTCATTTTGAAGCTCTTTCATTCCACTAGTAGAAAAACGACTTTACGTGAGCCCCATTAGTCCCGGTTTGGAAACGGACCAGTTCTAATGTGACCATTAGTCCCTGTTCCAACGGCTAGGGGGGCGGGCATCATTAGTCCCGGTTCGTGTTGAACCTCTAGTACCGGTTCGTGACACGAACCGGGACTAAAGGGGTGGTGGCAGGCTGGTGTCAGGCTGGTGTCAGGCTGGGGCCCCATGAGCACATTTAGTACCGGTTCGTGTCACGAACCGGTACTAGAGGTGCATCTTTAGTCCCGGTTCGTATAACCAACCGGGACTAAAGATATCATTATATATAGTGCTTCGTCCAGCCCGAGCCGAAGCTCTCTGTTTTTCCCCTCCTCTCTGTTTTCTTCCCCTCATGCTCGAGCTCACCTCCATTTTTGCCAAAATTTGTCAAGATTTGACGGCACCCCATCCATCCAAGTGTTCACAAAGGTTAGCAACTTTGTCCTTTCATCTCTCATTGCTAGATTAGCTCTTGCAATGCTCTATAAGTATAGTGATTTGTGGGTTTTAGTTTGGGAGTAATTATATGTGGTAGTTTATTTGATTTATATGCAATTTGAGCTGAAATTAACTTCTTAGTTTGCATATGTAGGTGTGGTTTATTTAGTGCCTTCCCGTCCCCGTCCTAACCACCGTCGATCTCCCGCACCGTCCCGTCGCCAGCACCACCTTGGTGAGCCTCTTGTTCTTATCCTTTTTATAAATTAAAAAATCATGTTTGTGTGATTTAGATAGTTACTTGTATAATTTTCTTACGCGTACGTTGTTTGTTATACATAGTGGCATGGTTTTGATATCCGTCCCCGTCGTCCCTCATCCGGTTTATGATTCGGATGTGGTATATTCTCTTTTATAACTATTTATTGCATTTCGTGTTCATGACAAATTATGCCCATCAAGTTGACATAGATATTTTTACCTAGGAGGTATGTGAACCGGAAATTGCAACCGACCCTCTTGTCGAGAAGTTAAATTTAGTTGAAAAAAACAAGTATTTGAAAGAAAAATTGAAAAGAATTGAAGAAGAGAAGATGAAACTGGAGTTGTATGTTGCCGATGTCGTCGATGATCACAAGATCAATATGGATGCAATGCGCTTGAAGATTAGAAAGATTAGAAAATATGCCATTGATAGTGAGACTTGGTATTATTATGCTGTTGGATCAATTGTTACCTTAGTTGCGATCTTGATCGCATTTGTTGTTGCATTTAAATGCTTTAGCTAGAGAGTGTGTATGTTGTTTTATGAGAATAAGTGTGTATGAACTTTATGTATGAATTTGTATTAATTTGGTCTTTTCGGTGTTGTGTAATGAAGATGAGCCGGCAATGGATGTACGATGACCGATGCTCTCCCCAGTTCATTAATGGTGTGCATACTTTTCTGCTTGCGGCTGAGGCAAACAAGCGGGCGGATGGTTTTATGTGTTGTCCATGTGCTGTCTGTAAGAATGATTACAATTACTCTAACTCAAGAACCATTCACGTCCACCTGTTTGAGTCCGGTTTCATGTCCGGCTATAACTGTTGGACCAAGCACGGAGAAAGAGGGGTCCTAATGGAAGAGAACGAAGAAGAAGAGGATGACGACAGCTATCCTGGCCATGGGTTCCCTGAATACGATGGTACAACAATGGGGGAAGAAGCTGATCCGGCAATGCGGGAAAAAGCTGAAGAAGAGGCATCAAATGAGCCCGCTGATGATCTTGGTCGGGCCATTGCCGATGCAAAGAGAAATTGCGCAAGTGAAAAGGAGAAGCTGAAGTTGAAGCGCATGTTAGAGGATCACAAGAAATTGTTGTACCCAAATTGCGAAGATGACAAGAAAACACTGGGCACCACACTGGAATTGCTGCAATGGAAGGCAGAGAATGGTGTATCTGACAAGGGATTTGAAAAGTTGCTGATAATGTTAAAGAAGATGCTTCCAAAGGACAACGAATTGCCCGACAGTACGTACAAAGCAAAGAAGGCTGTCTGCCCTCTAGGATTAGAGGTGCAGAAGATACATGCATGCCCTAATGACTGCATCCTCTACCGCGGTGAGTACGAGGATTTGAATGCATGCCCGGTATGCGGTGCATTGCGCTATAAGATCAGCCACGATGACCCTGGTGATGTTGAGGGCGAGTGCCCCAGGAAGAAGATTCCTGCCAAGGTGATGTGGTATGCTCCTATAATACCACGGTTGAAACATTTGTTCCAAAACAAAGAGCATGCCAAGTTGATGCGATGGCACAAAGAAGACCGTAAGAAAGACGGGAAGTTGGGAGTACCCGCTGACGGGTCGTAGTGGAGAAAAATCGAGAGAAAGTGGGAGGACTTTGCAGATGACGCAAGGAACGTATGGTTCGGTTTAAGTGCAGATGGCATTAATCCTTTTAGGGAGCAGAGCAGCAATCATAGCACCTGAGCCTGTGACTCTATGTATCTATAACCTTCCTCCTTGGTTGTGCATGAAGCGGAAGTTCATTATGATGCCAGTGCTCATCAAAGGCCCTAAGCAACCCGGCAACGGCATTGATGTGTACCTAAGGCCATTAGTTGAAGAACTCTTACAGTTGTGGAATGAAAAAGGTGTACGTGCGTGGGATGAGCACAAATAGGAGGAATTTGACCTACATGCGTTGCTGTTTGTAACCATCAATGATTGGCCTGCTCTCAGTAACCTTTCAGGACAGACAAACAAGGGATACCACGCATGCACGCACTGTTTAGATGATACCGACAGTATATATTTGGATAAATGTAAGAAGAATGTGTACGTGGGACATCGTCGATTTCTTCCGAGCAGGCATCCCGTAAGAAAGAAAGGCAAGCATTTCAAAGGTGAGGTAGATCACCGGAAGAAGCCTCGCCACCGTACTGGTGATGATATACTTGATATGGTCAAGGATTTAAAAGTAATCTTTGGAAAGGGTCCTGGCGGACAATCTGTTCCGAATGACGCTGACGGAGCCGCACCCATGTGGAAGAAGAAATCTATATTTTGGGACCTACCCTATTGGAAAGACCTAGAGGTCCGCTCTGCAATCGACGTGATGCACGTGATGAAGAATCTTTGCATGAACCTGCTAGGCTTCTTGGGCGTGTATGGGAAGACAAACGATACACCGGAGGCATGGGAGGACCAGCAACGTATGCACGGAAAAGATGGCATGCATCCAAAGCAATATCAGGGTCATGCCAGCTACGCTCTTACCAAAGAAGAGAAGGAAATCTTCTTTGAATGTCTGCTCAGTATGAAGGTCCCATCTGGCTTCTCGTCGAATATAAAGGGAATAATAAATATGGCAGAGAAAAAGTTTCAGAACCTAAAGTCTCATGACTGCCACGTGATTATGACACAACTGCTTCCAGTTGCATTGAGGGGGCTTCTACCGGAAAACGTTCGATTAGGCATTGTGAAGCTATGTGCATTCCTCAATGCAATCTCTCAGAAGGTAATCGATCCAGGAATCATACCAAGGTTAGAGAATGATTTGGTGCAATGTCTTGTCAGTTTCGAGTTTGTGTTCCCATCATCCTTCTTCAATATCATGACGCATGTCCTAGTTCACCTAGTCGAAGAGATTGCCATTCTGGGTCCTGTATTTCTACACAATATGTTCCCCTTTGAGAGGTTCATGGGAGTCTTAAAGAAATATGTTCATAACCGTGCTAGGCCAGAAGGAAGCATCTCCAAGGGCCATGAAACAGAGGAGGTCATTGAGTTTTGTGTTGACTTTATTCCTGACCTTAAGCCGATTGGTGTTCCTGAATCGCGGCATGAGGGCAGACTGGATGGAAAAGGCACGCTAGGAAGGGACCAAGTAATATGTATGGACGGGCATTCTTGGGCGCAAGCACACTACACAGTTCTATAAAATTCTGCCTTGGTGGCTCCGTATATCGAGGAACACAAGAATATTCTACGCTCCAAACACCCGGAGCAGTCTGACAACTGGATTACACGTGAACAAACGGGGACTTTCGCCGGTTGGTTGCAAACACATCTCATGCATGACGACACTGTTGCAGATGACATGTACTTGCTGTCCAAGTTACCATCTTCGAATATATTGACTTTCAAAGGGTACGAGATAAATGGGAATACATTTTACACGATCGCCCAAGATAAAAAGAGCACCAACCAAAACAGTGGTGTCCGCTTTGATGCAGCAAACACCAATAGGCCAAAGGAAACATATTATGGTTACATAGAGGAGATATGGGAACTTAACTATGGACGTGGTTTGAAGGTCCCTTTGTTTTGGTGCAAATGGATCAATCTGACAGGAGGCGGGGTAAAGGAAGACCCGCAGTACGGAATGACAACAGTGGATCTCAACAATCTTGGGTACGCAGACAAACCATTCGTCCTAGCCAATGATGTGACGCAGGTTTTCTATGTGAAGGACATGTCTACCAAGCCGAGAAAAAGAAAAGATAAGGAAGCGAATACATCATACGATGAGCCAAAGCGTCACATAATTCTTTCAGGGAAAAAAACATCATGGAAGTGGAGGACAAGACAGACATGTCAGAAGATTATGAAAAGTTTCATGAAATTGCTCCCTTCACAGTGAATATTGACCCGAGCATCCAGTTAAATGATGAAGATTGTCCATGGTTACGGCGCAAAGGGACACACGCGAAGAAAAAAATTTATACCCAAAGATCCCACTTTGGGATGTGACCGGCTTCACTGTCATCACTTTCTTCTCTAGTGAGTTTCCGGACTTATATATCTGGAAAGTCCCACTTCAGACAAACCGGAGGGAATCTTTGTAATAGTTAGGGTACTTATGTGTTTTGGCATTTGAAACGCGAAGAAATATTATGTACAAACAAATTATTTCATGCATTATGTAGGACTTCATTTGCTAGTTTTTTTAGCTAAATGGCCCTGAAATTGAAAAGCACTACAAATGAATGCAAGACAGGACAATCTGTAAAGAATGCAAGAAGATCCATAGTTCTCTAACTCCAAAAATTCTGAAAAAATACCACACTTTAGACTTTTTGTGCGTTCATTATTTCATTTTTTATAACTTATTTCAACTCCAGACTTTTTGTGCGTTCAGTATGCACCATTCAAAGCCACGTCATCAATTTTCAACCCTTTCTGACTTCATTTGCTATTTTTCATGAATTTACTGATTTTTTTGAGCTAATGAACTCTGAAAAGGTTAAAAGTTGGCATGGTAATATCATTTCACCCCACATAGCATGTGCTAAAAAGTTGAGAGGGTTACGGATAAAACTGGACGCACTTCACGTACAAAATGGACAATCTCTTTCGAAGTATCAGGGTTTCGGACAAAAACTCATCTGTTACAAAGGCATTTCATTTTTTATAACTTATTTCAACTCCAGACTTTTTGTGCATTCAATATGCACCATTCAAAGCCATGTCATCAATTTTCAACCCTTTCTGACTTCATTTGCTATTTTTCATGCATTTACTGATTTTTTTGAGCTAAATGACCCTGAAATTGAAAAGCACTACAAATGAACTCTGAAAAGGTTGAAAGTTGGCATGGTATCATCATTTCACCCACATAGCATGTGCTAAAAAGTTGAGAGGGTTACGGCAAAAACTGGAGGCACTTCGTGTACAAAATGGACAATCTCTTTCGAAGTATCAGGGTTTCGGATGAAAACTCATCTGTTACAAAGGCATTTCATTTTTTATAACTTATTTAAACTCCAGAATTTTTGTGCGTTCAGTATGCACCATTCAAAGCCACGTCATCAATTTTCAACCATTTCTGACTTCATTTGCTATTTTTCATGCATTTACTGATTTTTTTGAGCTAAATGACCCTGAAATTGAAAAGCACTACAAATGAACTTTGAATAGGTTGAAAGTTGGCATGGTATCATCATTTCACCCACATAGCATGTGCTAAAAAGTTGAGAGGATTACGGCAAAATTTGGATGCACTTCGTGTACAAAATGGACAATCTCTTTCGAAGTATCAGGGTTTCGGACGAAAACTCATCTGTTACAAAGGCATTTTATTTTTTTAAATAACCTAAGAATTACCAAATTGAATATAATGATAAAACACACTAATATTAAACAGCCGAAAAAAGAATCACTGAAAAATCTATTTTTAAAGTAAAATTATTCATGAACTAGTGATTTACACAAATTTCAAATAATTCAAATATAAACTATTCAAATTTAAAAACTACTGGCACTAATAGAAAGTTTATATTTTTTTACCTAAAGCAAAGATATTCACTCAGAAACTCTAAATAAAGCCAAAAAACAACTCAGAAACAAAAGAAAATAAATAAAGCAAAAAAAAAAAAATTAAAAAACCCCCGCCTACCGGGCCGCCACGGCCTGCATAGGACTAGAAACCCAACCTCTAGTTGGGCCAGGATGCAGGCCCGCAAGGCCCAGTAGGCCCAACATGGCAGCACAGGTTCAATAGGCCCACAAAGGCCTGCTTAGAGAGGAGCTTGAGGGTGATGCCGCGGCGGGGTTTATAAGCTGCTGCGGGCGCCTCTCGCCAAGCGAGGTAGGACTAAACTTGCCCTGCACCGCGCCTGCGCGAGCACCAGCCTTTAGTCGCGGTTGGTGGCTCCAACCGCGACTAAAGGCCCCCCTTTAGTCGCAGTTGGGGCCACCAACCGGGACTAAAGGCCTGGCTTCCCGCCGCTTGGCCTGGCCAAATTTCACCCTTTAGTCCTGGTTGGTGGCTCCAACCGGGACTAAAGGTGCCTCCTATATATAGAACACTTACGAATTTTTCACTCCATTCCCATCGACGCGTCGAACCAGACGCCGCCATCGCCCGCGCCGACGACACCGCCAGGTTGCCCCGAGCCCGTCCTCGTCGTCGCCGACACCGCCGCGCCTCTCCTCTCCGATCCAATGCCGCCCCCGACGCCGGCGCCGCCCCCGACGCGCGCCGCCCATGCTGCCCGCGCCCGCCTGCCCCACGCCGCCGTCGATCGCCGCCCCTGACGTGCCGCCCACGCCGCCCGCGCCTGCCGGCCTCGACCTCGCCCACTGTGAGCTCACGCCGCCCCGGCCCTCCGGCGTTTTTTTTTCACTAGATATGCATGTTTTAGATTATTATTAATTAGTATACAATGTATGTATATATGTATATATGTATGTATGTTTTGATGTTTTAGATGTTTTAGATAATTATTTTTTCACTATATGTATGTATGTTTTAGTTTTTTCTCACTAGTTTTTTTATACAATGTATGTATATATATATGTATTAATTGTAGATGAACGGTGGAATTTGCGTAGATTTTCTGTTTTTTAGTTTTCTATACTTATAGAAAAAAGTTGCATAGAGAAAAGTTGACCATGTATTAATAATATTTTAATGTTAATATATATCTTAATGTTGTATTTGCGAAAGTTTGTCATGTATTTGCAAAATCAAGTGAAAAAGAATTAAAAAATCACAATCAAGCATTTAAAAAATGTTAAATTTGCATAGAATTTGTTCTCAACGTCTACGATGCCCGTCCCGCATCCTCGTCGTCGACTCGTTCGCGACGACGTCCTGCTTCAGAGGCACCATGTCCGGGACTGGGCTCCGCCGGGCTGGCACTGGGAGGTGCTACCTGTTGGGGAGCGTTGCATGGGAAACAAAAAAAATTCTACGCTCACCAAGATCAATCTAGGAGATGCACATCTACGAGAGGAGAGTGGTGTCTACATACCCTTGTAGACCGAAAGCGTTAACGATCTAGAGATCGTGGTTGGCGTAGTCGTACTCGCGTCAAGATCCAATCCGATCCAAGTACCGCACGTGCGGCACCTCCGAGTTTAGCACACGTAGGCTCGGCGACGTCCTCTCCTTCTTGATCCAGCAAGGGAGGGAGAGGAGGTAGATGAGATCTGAACCAACACGACGGAATGGTGGTGGTGGTAGCGGAACTCTGGCAGGGCTTCGCCAAGCGCGTACCGGTGAAACATGGGAGGAGTTGGGAAAGGTAACGGGCAAGGGGCGAAGGGTGGCTGCCC
Organism: Thinopyrum elongatum; assembly: GCA_011799875.1. NCBI lineage: Eukaryota > Viridiplantae > Streptophyta > Magnoliopsida > Poales > Poaceae > Thinopyrum > Thinopyrum elongatum. The sequence continues at coordinate 620,301,374 of CM022303.1, forward strand.
CTAACGCCTCCCCACCTTTATATAGGCGTGGAGGGGGCTGGTGGCTTGCCCTCCAAAGCCCTAGGGGCGTTGGTCAAAGGGGGAGGAAGGAAATCCCTTCTTTCCTTCCCACCGATCGCTATCCCCCCTTTTTAGGGATCCTGGTCTTATCCCTTTGAGATATGATACTATTCCTTTGAAGGGAGGAGCTTGGTGCGCCTAGACCAGGGTTGTAGGGACTTTCCCAACTACCCACGTTCATGTGGGTCCTCCCCATGCAGGTGGGCCCCACTCCGGAACCTTCTAGAACCTTCCCCGTACAATACCGAAAAAAACTCGAACTTTTTCTGGAGCCCCGATAACAACTTTCCATATATGAATCTTTACCTCCGGACCATTCCGGAGCTCCTCGTGATGTCCCGGATCCCATCCGGGACTCCGAACAACCTTCGGAATTTCCACTATTAATATCTCAATACTACCCTAGCGCTATGATGTCTACTACACAACTTGTTCTTTTAGAGTCGTGTTGGGCCTCCAAGCGCAGAGTTTTGTAGGATAGTAGCAAATTTCCCACAAGTGTATGACCTAAGGTTTATCAATCCGTGAGAGGTGTAGGATGAAGATGGTCTCTCTCAAACAACCCTGCAAGAAAATAATAAAAAGTCTATTGTGTCCCCAACACACCAAATACAATGGTAAATTGTATAGGTGCACTAGTTCGGCGAAGAGATGGTGATAAAAGTGTAATATGGATGTTAGAAATATATTTTTGTAATCTGAAAATAAAAAAAACAGCAAGGTAGCAATTGGTAAAATGGAGCACAAACGGTATTGCAATGCTTGAAAACAAGGCCTAGGGTCTGTACTTTCGCTAGTGCAATCTCTCAACAATGCTAATCTAATTTGATCATATAACCACCCCTCAACGTGCGATGAAGAATCACTCCAAAGTTCTTATCTAGCGGAGAACATAAGAAGAAATTGTTTGTAGGGTACGAAACCACCTTAAAGTTATTCTTTCCGTTCGATCTATTCAAGAGTTCGTACTAAAATAACACAAAGTTATTCTTTCCGTTCGATCTATCCAAGAGTTCGTATTAAAATAACACCATATGATACGCATCAACCAACTCTAATGTCACCTAGATACTCCAATGTCACCACAAGTATCCATGAGTTAATTATACGATACGCATCAAACAATTTCAGATTCGTAATACTCGATCCAACACAAAGAACCTCAAAGAGTGCCCCAAGATTTCTACCGGAGAAACAAGGACGAAAACGTGCATCAACCCCTATGCATAGATTACCCCAATGTCACCTCGGGAATCCGCGAGTTGAGTGCCAAGACATAGATGAAGTGCTCTCAAATCCATAAAAGTATTCAATCCGATAAAACGAAATCTCAAAGGGAAAACTCAATTCATCACAACAAGATAGAGAGGGGAAAACACCATATGATCCAACTATATTAACAAAGCCCGCGATACATCAAGATCGTGCCATCTCAAGAACACGAGAGAGAGAGAGATTAAACACATAGCTACTAGTACAAACCCTCAGCCCCGAGGGTGGACTACTCACTCCTCATCATGGTGGCCGCCGGGATGATGAATATGGCTACCGGTGATGATTTCCCCCTCCGGCAGGGTGCCGGAAAGGGGTCTAGATTGGTTTTTCATGGCTACAGAGGCTTGCAGCGGCGGAACTTCTGATCTAGGGTTACCCCAAGAGTTTTTGGAATATTTGAGAGTTTATAGGGTGAAGAGGCGGTGCGGGAGGCCATAGAGGTGGGCACAACCCACCTGGGATGATCTTGGGCCCCCAGGCGCGCCCTGGTGGGTTGTGCTCTCCTCGAAGCTCCCCTATGGTACTTCTTTTGCCCACCGGGTGTCTTCTGGTCCAAAAAAAATCTCCAAAAAGTTTCGCTACGTTTGGACTCCATTTGGTATTGATTTTCTATGATGTAAAAAACAAGCAAAAAACAGCAAATGGCATTGGGCACTATGTCAATAGGTTAGTCCCAAAAAATGATATAAAATTGCTATAAAATGATTGTAAAACATCCAAGAATGATAATATAACAGCATGGAACAATCAAAAATTATATATATGTTGGAGACGTATCAGCATCCCCAAGCTTAATTCCTGCTTGTCTTCGAGTAGGTAAATGATAAAAATAGAATTTTTGATGTGGAATGCTGCCTAACATGTTCATCAGATATTCTTTTCTTTTGTAGCATGGACATGGACTTTTATATGGTTCAAAGCAATAGTCTAGTTTTGAGATAAAGATTTCAATACTCAAGCATATCAATAAGCAACCATGTCTTTCAAAATATCAACACTAAAGAAATCTATCCCTAGCCCATCATGCTCAATCATTGATCCATTCATGAAACACACTCCCATATTAGCTACATCCAATGCTCAAGTATGATCATAGTGCCCCTTAGTTGGTGCTTTATAAGAGAAGATGGAGACTCAAATAAAAATAAAAGTTGCATAAAGTATATAGATAGGCCCTTCGCAGAGGGAAGTAGGGATTTGTAGAGGTGCCAGAGCTCAAAGCGAAAAAGAGAGATAGAAACATTTTGGGTGGCATGCTTTTCCTGTCAACGAAAACGATCGAGTAGTTCCCAATACTTTCCATGCTAGATATATCATAGGCGATTCCCAAACAGAAAATAAAGTTTATTCCTTTTTCCACCATTCTTTCACATTCCACGGCTAGCCGTATCCACGGGTACCGTCCATACCAACACTTTCCAAGGAATTTATTATTTGACAACATAAAGTAAATTCATTTTTCATTTCGGGACTGGGCATCCCTATTACCTTTGCCGTACTCTCGTGCAATGACAAATGAATAAACACTCATCTTGCGAATAACATATCTAGCATGGAAAAATATCAGCCACCCCCTACCGTTTCATGAGCGGTACGAGCACACAAAAAAGAAATTATTTTGAAAATTAGAGATGGCACATGCAAATTTGCTTAGAACGGCACGGAAATACCACATATAGGTAGGTATGGTGTGTAACACCCCTGTGTAATAGTCACTGTGACACTCTGCTAAGTATGCCAAGTCATCTCAATTGCAGTGCCTAATCACTTTGTTTAAGAATTCAATTCAAAATCTATTCTGAAAATCAACTCAAATTCAAAAGTGCAAAATAGATTTGCTCAAACACTATGGGAAAAATGTTCACTAAATAGCAAATAATCCAGAAGCATTTATAAAAATATGAACAATGATAATGGAATTAGTTAGATGACTCAAACCACATGAAACAGCACCAAAACAGAATTATTTAATCCATTTATAATCATATCAAATTCAAATAAAATCCAACTTTGCCCAAACCAATTTTTGGTGAAAGCTAACATTGCACAGTAATATTTGGGACAACTCTCATATTTTACAAAAATGCAAAATTGACCTAACTATTCCAAAAAATTAAGGAAATAAAAGAAAATAGAAAACAGAAACAGAAAAATAAAATGAGGCACTGTGCACTGGGCCTAAGTGCACAGTGCCCCGATCCGGCCCAGCTGGCCCATCCCCTTCTTCTCTCCCCTGCGTGTCGGCCGTGCCTTGGCCGGGCACGCGCGCGTTGGCGCGGCGTCGACACGCCGACGCCACCGACGCGAGGGGATAAGACCCCGGACTCGTCTATCTCCCCTGGACCTCCTCCATCACTCTCCCCCTCTCGCCCGGCTCGCTCCTCCTCTCCTCTTCCCTTCAGATCCATCGGCTGACGCGGTCGCCGCCGCACCTCCGTCAACTCCGCGGCCACCGGCGTCCGTTCCTCCCTCCGACGTGTCCGTCGCCTTCGTCTACGTCTTCCGCATCATCTGGTGGTCGCAGCGGGAGCCGGAAGGCAGCACCGCGCCGGAATTCCTTCGTCCCCATCTCCGAACGCCGGCGCTCCTCTTCGACTCCGGCGACACCTCGGCAGCTACTAAACCTTCGAGGGCCACCGTGCGTGCCGCAAGGTGAACCCCTACTTCTCTCCCCTCTCTCTGTTCCCTCTCACGCGGTCTCTAGCTACTCCAACAGATACGGCCGAACCCATCGCCGCGCGAGCTCGTCGCCGGCGTGGCCACGGTGACCTTTTGGTCCCGTGTGTGCCCCCGTTGCATTCGCCGCATCACGTAGACGACGTAGCCGCCTTGCATTTTTAAATTTGCACGCCGTAGCCACGTTTCCGACGAGGTCCCTAACTCCGGCACCGCCCGCGAGCTCACCGTCGACGACTCCGGTCGATTCCGGCGACGAGACCACTTCCATTCGACGCGCCTCTCTTCACTCGTTCGAACGCACCCCCGCGCGCGCCAAATGGTCGCCTGTAGGCGAAATCCGATGAGGCCCGAGGCCTCCGCCGTGTTTTCGGTCACGCCGGCGTCCAGTCGCCAGCCAGCCGACGTGGCGAAGTGGGCCCACCCCTGGGTCACTGACCAGTGGGTCCGGGGGCCCTGTTGACTGGGTTGACCTAGTCAACGTGCTGACTGGGCAACTCCAGCCACTGACAAGTGGGCCCTCCCGAATAATTAGACTAATAAACATTTTATTAAATAAAAATGATTAGTTTAGACTAATGACTCACTGACACCTGGGGCCCACATCCCCCTAATTAACTCTGATCAGTTTAATTCACTGTTAAAAGTAACAGAGGCTGACATGTGGGTCCCACTGGACCCACATGTCAGATTTGACCAAGTCAGCGTCACTGTTGACTGCTGACGTCACCTCTGCATCATGCCGACGTCATAAATCAATTCTGTTAATAAAAATAATTCCAAAAAATTATTTAAACTTTGAAAATTAATAACTTTTAAACCGTAGCTCAGATCGAAAAACTTAAAACATGAAAGTTGATTAGAACGACGAGACGAATTTGATCGTGTCGTCTGTTTCGATGCCGGAACCCCCTACGTAGGTGAAACCGCAACTTTGAGGCCGTACCCGGTAGATGAATAGTGCATAATCACCGGATAATAAATCCAACTTAAATCCTATAATAACTAAAATGACCTAGATGCATCTTTAGGCAACCCTGCACTACATCTTAGCATAGCATACCCTGTGTTGCATCGTTTGATGTGCATTTATATGTTTCTTCCCCCTCTTCTCTCTCGATAGACCCCGACGTCGATGTAGCTCCCGAGACTGACGCAGCTCCGGAGGTCGACTACGCTCCAGACGATCAGTCCCTTGCCGCCGAGCTACCAGGCAAGCACCCTCTTTTGAGCATTCCAATATCGCCCACTCTCTTCTCTCTTATGCTTGCATTAGAATCTGTTGCTGTTACTGTATCCTATATCTGATGCATAGCCTGTTTACTTGTAACCTGCTGTTGATACTTTCCTATTATCCTAAACTGTTTAGAATAGGTTGGGTAGAGACCATCAGAGACCCCACTATATCCCGACTGCCCCGCTGGATTATAAGAAGACCCGAGCAATGGGATCAAAGATCAGGCCCCGGCACCGCACGTCACTTCCCCTTAGTTGCTCAACACTGCTGGGTTATTATCGAGTGCCGAGGGTGATACCTCGTTAGCACTTCTGATGATAACCTTGTAGGTTAGTTAATCGGTCGTGGTAAGCGAGGGTGATTCCTCCTACACCACCCCCGATAATGACGTCATCGTGCAAAACTTCAAGAGTGGACCTCCAGGGTGATTCCTCTTACGTTCTCCTTGACAGTTATGTCAGGTGGGGATCCAACGAGGGTGATGCCTCGGATTCCTTCTTGATGTGGTAGCCACACGGATGACTTACATTACTGATGTTACTGTTCATACTGGAGAAAGACGGGTCGGCCCTGAGGGGTACCCGCGCGAGCTTAATTGCGAGTGATGTGGAATCGGGTGGACCTAGATGGTGCCCGAGAGTTGAACACGAGGCGTGGACGGGCATTCCTAGCCCTTGCCGCAAGTCCTCGAGACGGGGCGACGGGGTCACATCTTTCGTGAGTCTCTGCTCATTTCTGCACTACCAACACACTAACGGTTTGGATATTTGATCCGAGGGGCCTCTGGCCTGATAGCACTAACCATCACGTGGGCATAGTATGGGCGTTCTGCGTCGTATACTTCAGCCGAAGCTTAATAGACGTCAGTGATCGAGCGGCGCGCGCTGGATTGGACTGGTTACGCAACCGCACTTGTATTAAGGGGTTGCTAGGTCTGCTTCCGGCCACCCACGCAACACGCAAGAGTTCCCGGGGCGAAGGCCCAAGACCCCTGGGGGCATAGGTTTAGTCCGGCGTGCTGACCTCTCTGTTAAGTATTTGGTCGGGTTGCGGCGTATCGTTTGGCCGAGGCCGGGCATGACCCAGGAAAGTGTGTCCGGCCGGAGTTAAGCGAGCGTGGTGGGTAAGTTGGTGCACCCCTGCAGGGAAGAACTAATCTATCGATAGCCTGTCCCACGGTAACGGACACTCGGAGTTGTATTCCGATCGGTACAACTAGAACTGGAGACTTGAGATGAAATGGATAGTATGGCTCTGGGATTGCTTTCTCGCAGGGAGTCGAGGAAGAATCTCTGGCCGAGGTTGATGATACTACAACTACTTTACATTATGTTAATCTGCACTCTTCTAATGCTGCAAGACTGATGAAGATGCTTGAAGATGCTAGTCTTTGATAGGACTAGGCTTTTCCCCTCTATTCTGGCATTTCTGCAGCCCAGTCCATATATACAGCCTCCTTTGAAAATGTTGCATATGTAGTGTAGATCCTCGCTTGCTGAGTACTTCGGATGAGTACTCACGTTTGCTTTATTTTCTTTTTCTCCCCATATCCATATGTCGCCACCAGAAGATGGAGCCCCTGAGTTAGCTGCCCCTGTCGACGATTACGACTACTACTTCTACCCTCCCGGCGAGTACTACTACGAGGAGCCGACAGACGACCAGGAGTAGGATTCGGAGGGTCCTAGGCAGGAGGCCTACGCCTTTTGATCGTAGTATTTTATTTTGCCCTGCCTTCCTAAAGGCTTATCTCTATTTCTGTAATATATCTGTACCTAGATATCTGATGCTTCCGCTGACACTTGTATGCCATCGAGCTATGTATTCGAGCCCTCGAGGCCCTGGCTTGTAATATAAAGCTTGTATGACTTTATTTATGTTTTAGAGTTGTGTTGTGATATCTTCAAGTGAGTCCTAGGCTTGATCGTGTGCATTTGCATGAATGATTAGTGCACGATTAAGCCAGGGTCATCACATGGTGGAGTCATGTGGCAAAACTGGATTTAAAGATTTGGATGCACAAGTAGTATTTCTACATAGTACAAGTGGAGGCTAGCAAAAAGATTGAGAAGCAGCCAACCAAGAAACGAAAAATCATATAAGCGAGCATTAAGCATAACTAACACCGAATGATGCACCACAAGTAGGATGTAATTTCATTGCATAACTATTGACTTTCGTGCTTGCATAGGGAATCACAAACCTTAACACCAATATTCTTACTAAAGCATAATTACTCACCAACATGACTCACATATCACTATCATCATATCTCAAAACTATTACAAAGAATCAAGTTTATTTTGTCCAATGATCTTCATGAAAGTTTTTATTATATCCCTCTTGAATATCTATCACTTTGGGACTAGTTTCATATATTGCAATTGCTTTTGACAAGCTCAAACAAATTTAAGTGAAGAACATGAGCATAAAATTTTTTGTCTCTCAAAATAATATAAGTGAAGCATGAGAGAATTTCTTCAAAAATAATAAAGCACACCGTGCTCAAAAAGATATAAGTGAAGCACTAGAGCAAATGACAAACTACTCCAAAAAGATATAAATGAAGATCATGCGAGTAGTTAAGTAAATGGGTAGCTATGTGAGGGCTCTCTCTTATTTAAAAAAAACTTTCAGATCTACGTATTTTATTAAAACAGCAAGCAAAATAAAAATTAAATGACATTCCAAGAATAGCACAACTCATGTGAAGAAGCAAAAACTTAGGCTCAACCAATACTAACCGATAATTGTTGATGAAGAAAGGTGGGATGCCTACCGGGGCATCCCCAAGCTTAGATGCTTGAGACTTCTTGAAATATTATCTTGGGATGCCTTGGGCATCCCCAAGCTTTAGCTTTTGTGTCTCCTTAATTCCTCTCATATCACGGTTTCCCTAATTCTTAAAAACTTCATCCACACAAAACTCAACAAGAACTCGTGAGATAAGTTAGTATAAATCAATGCAAAACCTTATCATTCTCTACTGTAGCAAATCACTAAAATTATTATTCAACATTGCATACTAAATTCCTCGGCATATTTAATACTCCTATCCTCAAATAGAATCATTAAACAAGCAAACATATGCAAACAAGGCGAACATAACAGCAATCTGTCTAAACAGGACAGTCTATAAAGAGTATAATTGTACTCATACTTCTTTAACTCTAAAAATTCTGAAAATTTACCACACTGTAGAAAATTTATCAGAACTTATTTTGCAAAAAGTTTCAACATTTTATCACATTCTTAATTTCCTGTAGAATTATTGCAACAGCGATAAACTTTCTGTTTTGAAACAGCAACTCATATATTTGCAAAATAAGCATGGTGATGGCTATCCTTGCCACTTTTATTGAAATAAAAGATGAAAAACATTATTCTAAATAACAGCAAGCAAATAAAAATAAAATAAAATGACGCTCCAAGCAAAACACATATCATGTGACGAATAAAAATATAGCTCCAAGTGAGGTTACCGATATTGTCGGAGACGAAAGAGGGGATGCCTTCCGGGGCATCCCCAAGCTTAGTTGCTTGGATCTTCCTTGAATATTACCTTGGGGGTGCCTTGGGAATCCCCAAGCTTAGGGTTTTGTCACTCCTTATTCTCCTCATATCGATATCTCACCCAAAACTTGAAAACTTCAATCACACAAAACTTAACGGAACTTCGTGAGATGAGTTAGTATGATAAAGACAAATCATTCACTTTGGTACTGTCAAGATAAGATTCATAATTGTTCTCACACAATTCATACTGTACCCTACAATTTCCACAATTTATATTAAGCAATATAATCCATAGAAACCATAAAACAAGCAAACTATGCATTGAAAACAAAATCTGTCAAAAACAGAACTGTACGTAAAGATCTGAATTAAGGTCATACTTCTGTAACTCCAGAAATTTTGAAAAATTTGGACAACGTATAAAATTTGTATACCCATCAATTCTAAAAATTTCAGAATTTTTCGGCGTTCCAGTAAAATACAGGAATTTCTTCACTGGACGCAAAAGTTTCTATTTTTGCACAGAATCAAGTCAATTATCATCCACACTATCCCAAAGGCTTTACTTGGCACTCTATTGAAACAAAACCTATAAAACATGATTACTACAGGAACCTAATCATGTGAAAACACCAAAACAGTAGGGGTAAATGTTGGGTTGTCTCCCAACAAGCGCTTTTCTTTAATGCCTTTTAGCTAGGCATGATGATTTCAATGATGCTCGCATAAAAGATAAGAATTGAAACATAAAGGGAGCATCATGAAGCATATGACTAGCACATTTAAGCCTAACCCACTTCCTATGCATAGGGATTTTGTGAGCAAACAACTTATGGGAACAAGAATCAACTATCATAGGAAGGCAAAACAAGTGCAACTTCAAAACTTTCAACATAAAGAGAGGAAAGTTGATATTATTGCAATATGTGGAAGCATGTGTTCCTATCTCATAATAATTTTCAGTAGCATCATGAATGAATTCAACAATATAACTATCACACAAATCATTCTTTTCATGATCCATAAGCATAGAAATTTTATTACTCTACACATAAGCAAATTTATTCTCATGAATAGTGGTGGGAGCAAACTCAACAAAATAACTATCATGTGATTGGAAATTAAAATCATGATGACAAGTTTCATGGTTATCATTATTCTTTATAGCATACATGTCATCACCATAATCATCATAGATAGGAGGCATGCTTTCATCATAATAAATTTTCTCATCAAAACTTGGGGGACTAAAAATATCATCTTCATCAAACATAGCATCCCCAAGCTTATGGCTTTGCATATCATTAGCATCATGGATATTCAAAGAGTTCATACCAACAACATTGCAGTCATGCTCATCATTGAAATATTTATTGTCAAACATTTTATAGAATTCTTCCTCTATTAATTGAGCACAATTTTCCTTTCCATCATTTTCACGAAAGACATTATAAAGATGAACAATATGATGCAACCTCAATTCCATTTTTTTGTAGTTTTCTTTTTATAAACCAAACTAGTGATAAAACAAGAAACTAAAAGATTCAATTGCAAGATCTAAAGATATACCTTCAAGCACTCACCTCCCTGGCAACGGCACCAGAAAAGAGCTTGATGTCTACTACACAACTTGTTCTTGTAGACTCGTGTTGGGCCTCCAAGCACAGAGTTTTGTAGGACAGTAGCAAATTTCCCTCAAGTGGATGACCTAAGGTTTATCAATCTGTGGGAGGTATAGGATGAAGATGGTCTCTCTCAAACAACCCTGCAACCAAATAATAAAAAGTCTCTTGTGTCCCCAACACACCAAATACAATGGTAAATTGTATAGGTGCACTAGTTCGGCGAAGAGATGGTGATAAAAGTGTAATATGGATGGTAGAAATATATTTTTGTAATCTGAAAATAAAAAAAACAGCAAGGTAGCAATTGGTAAAACGGAGCACAAACGGTATTGCAATGCTTGAAAACAAGGCCTAGGGTCTGTACTTTCGCTAGTGCAATCTCTCAACAATGCTAATCTAATTGGATCATATAACCATCCCTCAACGTGCGATGAAGAATCACTCCAAAGTTCTTATCTAGCGGAGAACATAAGAAGAAATTATTTGTAGGGTACGAAACCACCTTAAAGTTATTCTTTCCGTTCGATCTATTAAAGAGTTCGTACTAAAATAACACAAAGTTATTCTTTCCGTTCGATCTATCCAAGAGTTCGTACTAAAATAACACCATATGATACGCATCAACCAACTCTAATGTCACCTAGATACTCCAATGTCACCACAAGTATCCATGAGTTAATTATACGATACTCATCAAACAATTTCAGATTCATAATACTCGATCCAACACAAAGAACCTCAAAGAGTGCCCAAAGATTTCTAGCGGAGAAACAAGGACGAAAACGTGCATCAACCCCTATGCATAGAATACCCCAATGTCACCTCGAGAATCCGCGAGTTGAGTGCCAAGACATAGATCAAGTGCTCTCAAATCCATAAAAGTATTCAATCCGATAAAATGAATTCTCAAAGGGAAAACTCAATTCATCACAACAAGATAGAGAGGGGAAAACACCATATGATCCAACTATATTAACAAAGCCCGCGATACATCAAAATCGTGCCATCTCAAGAACACGAGAGAGAGAGAGAGAGAGATTAAACACATAGCTACTGGTACAAACCCTCAGCTCTGAGGGTGGACTACTCACTCCTCATCATGGTGGCCACCGGGATGATGAAGATGTCCACCGGTGATGATTTCCCCCTCCGGCAGGGTGCCGGAACGGGGTCTAGATTGGTTTTTCCTGGCTACAGAGGCTTGCGGCAGCGGAACTTATGATCTAGGGTTACCCCGAGGGTTTTTGGAATATTTGGGAATTTATAGGGCGAAGAGGCGGTGCGGGAGGCCACCGAGGTGGGCACAACCCACCTGGGCGCGCCTGGGCCCCCAGGCGCGCCCTGGTGGGTTGTGCTCTCCTCGGAGCTCCCCTCTGGTACTTCTTTGGCCCACCGGGTGTCTTCTGGTCCAGAAAAAATCTCCAAAAAGTTTCGCTGTGTTTGGACTCCGTTTGGTATTGATTTTCTGCGACGTAAAAAACAAGCAAAGAACAGCAACTGGCACTGGGCACTATGTTAATAGGTTAGTCCCAAAAATGATATAAAATTGCTATAAAATGATTGTAAAACATCCAAGAATGATAATATAACAGCATGGAACAATAAAAAATTATAGATACGTTGGAGACGTATCACGCTACCGAACGTTAAGCGTGTGACCCTACGGGTTCGAGAATCATGTAGACAAGACAGAGACTCCTCTCCGGTCAATAACCAATAGCGGGACCTGGATGCCCTTTTTGGTTCCTACATATTCCACGAAGATCTTTATCTATTGAACCACGATGTCAAGGATTCAGTTAATCCCGTATACAATTCCCATTGTCCATCGGTATGTTACTTGCCCGAGATTCGATCGTCGGTATCTCTATACCTAGCTCAATCTCGTTATCGGCAAGTCTCTTTACTCGTTCCGTAATACAAGATCTCGTGGCTAACTCTTTAGTCACAATGCTTGCAAGCTTATTGTGATGCTGTATTACCGAGTGGGCCCTGAGATACCTCTCCATCATACGGAGTGACAAATCCCAGTCTTGATCCATGCCAACTCAACAGATGCCCTCAGAGATACCTGTAGATCATCTTTATAGTCACCCAGTTACGTTGCGACGTTTGATACACACAAGGTACTCCTGCGGTGTCAGTGAGTTGCATGATCTCATGGTCAAAGGAACAAATACTTGACATGAAGAAAGCTATAGCAAATAACTTAAACGATCTGATGCTAAGCTTACGGTCGGGTCTAGTCCATCACATCATTCTCCTAATGATGTGACCCTGTTATCAAATGACAACTCATGCCTATGGTTAGGAAACCTTAACCATCTTTGATCAACGAGCTAGTCTAGTAGAGGCTCACTAGGGACATATTGTTGTCTATGTATCCACACATGCATTTGAGTTTCCGATCAATACAATTCTAGCATGGATAATAAACGATTATCATGAACAGGGAAATATGATAATAACCAATTTATTATTGCCTCTAGGGCATATTTCCAACACTACCTTCCTGGGCGCGCAGCTTGGTGAGGAACCGGGCTCCCGTCGTCGACCCGGAGCTTCTTTGGTGGCGGTCGCGTGGGCCACTTTCGGTGCGGAGGCAGCCGGCACCCGCGGAGATGGTACGTCGCTGTGTCAGGGAGGAGGACGAGCACGTCCGTCGCTACATGGTTGTGTTGGACGTCAGGTTCTCCAATACCTGGCAGGTTCTTCAGGGATCTCACACGAGCTATGATCCTATGATGGTTCCTTCTCTTTGGGTGTCCATCGCCCGCGCCTTAGGAACCGCGAGTGAACTAGATTATTCGATAATATTCGATCTGTATTAGCTAGTGAGGTAGGCGCCGGGGAATAATTTATGTGCATACTACGTTTGCGAGAACATTCGCATTATGACGTCCGAAAAGACTAAAGATGATAGACAACTTTGGGTACGTTTGCCAGAACACTATTCATAATTTTTACATCATTATCTAATATATATACACACAACTAATACATTCATATTGATCTCCTTCTTTAAAGATGATGGAGATGCGGGATAAGCTCCTACCAACGGATCGCGTACGAGCAATTCTAGAGGAAATAGCGGAGGTTTTGCTCGATCAGGTCATACATCCCAAAGGAGAATACCATTACACCTAATGCCTACATGTAATGATCTGCAAATTGTAAGAGAAATTGTATATACGAATGGTCGTACGAGAAATTCGATGATATATATATGATCGGTTCTACGAGAAATTCTATTTATATATATGCATAACGTGTACAGTATGTAGTAGCGTAAAATATGTTTGAAATGAAAAAAAATTAAATGGAAAACACAAAATTAAAAGGAAAAATAAACAATAAACCCCTAAACCTTTTAGTCCCGGTTGGTGCACAGGCTCGTGCCATGTGGTGGGCCTTTGGTCCCGGGTCGTGACGAACCGGCACTAGGGGGGGGGGGGGGGGCTTTAGTCCCCATCCTTTAGTGCCGGTTGGTGAACCGGGACTAAAGGTCCTTACGAACCGGGACTAAAGCCCGATTCTGCACTAGTGTTCAATCGAGATATTCAAGTTTGGATTTGGTTTACGATTTGATTGGGCCAATGATTTTTCAAATCAATCAGCTGCAACCAGACTATAATATTATATCAATCCCGCGCACCCTCCCACCACCTAGAGAAAAGAAACTTCACCATCTGATACTGTAGCACCAATATAGTACATGCAGTCCGACGAGGAAATTTCCCCATATAAATATACGTTGGTTAGAGGATAACACAGAACTGCACTAGAAAAGGCCCATCAAATGACACTCCGTCACCTCCCCACCCGCCAAACTAAATTTTTCATCAGCTCCAAAATATAAGGCGTATTATTTTTTGGAAAGTCAATTTTCTTTAACTTTGAACAAGTTCAAAGCAAAAAATATTGACATCCCCAATATTAAACAAAAAAAGTATGGAAATTCATTTCATGATGAATCTAATCATACCGATTTGATATTATGAATTTTGATATATTTCTCTACAAATTTGATCACATTTAAAAGGTTTGACTTTTTAAAAAACTAATACACATTATATTTTAAAACAGAGTGACCAATTCTTTTAAAAAACCCAACAACACCAACAGCGCAGCAAAGCGCGCCAAACCGTTCTTGTTAATATTATTTTTCAACAGATTTGCTCTTCATTGAAGCATATATATCAATCTTTGAAAACAAAATCTTCTTGATTTACATACAGATTTGTGCTAATTTTGACACTCCAGAGTTTTTTGGCTATAAATAGGACCATAGGCCTAGAATGATACATGCACATCATGAACTCTAAAAAATTCCAGAAGAAGCTAGATGACACTGAGTTCCTCCAGCAGATGATTGACAAGACGAAGGCGAAGCTACTCAAAATCCGCCAAGAGACCGATGATCTCGAGTTCAAGTTGACCGTCAGCAAGTTCTACTGAGTTCCTCCAGCAGATAATTGACAAGACGAAGGCGAAGCTACTCAAAATCCGCCAAGAGACCGATGATCTCGAGTTCAAGTTGACCGTCAGCAAGTTCTACGCCGGCCATCATCATATCCTAGATGACATGCCTCTGCATATGCTCGTCGCCTTCGAACAGAGGGTGCAGAAGCAGCTCAAGGAGATCAACGTACGCTTTGAGGAGATCCATTCAGGGGTAGCAACGGTGGTGCCTCCAGCACAACAGCAAGATCCGCCAGTAGATATGCTGCCACCAGGCACTTGATGCATGCAATGGCCGGAAACTCCCTGCCACGACAAACCACATGCCATCTTTCTCAATGCAGGGATATTTTCCTAACCGATGTTACACCTATCATTCAAGTGCATCAATTGTTTATTTATCTTAATGTCAATTTGTTTCCATCAAGATATCGAATTTGATTCATAGTGCCAACATGTTCTTGCTTGCTTTCCATGAGCAAGCATGGAATTTTAGAGGAAAAAAACCCATAGTGATTGTGTTATGTCCATGTGCTTGACAAAAGATTGTATGGTGAACTCTTCTCATATTATTAATTAATGGAATACATTGTTGCCAAACTAGTACTCCCTCCTTCCACTTATATAGGGCCTAATAAGTTTTTCGAGGTTATCTTTGACCACGGGTTAGCACAACGATATATGACATGCATGTTACACAAAGCATAGCATCGAATTCGTATGGGAAAGAAGTTTCTAATGATATAATTTTTATATCATACATCTCATATACTAATAATTTTATCATTGGTCAAAGGCTACCTCGAAAGATTATCTACTAATAATTAGTATATGGCTACATATGGAAGGCGGGAGTAGTAGATTCACTAGAACATTTTTTATGTATTAATTATCTGCTTTTGAATTTGTTTGCTGCATGTTTTTCTATGAAAACATGCTTACATGAGCCATATTTTTTTTGTGGGGAACTTACATATGAGTCATATAGCTAGGGAGAAATTGCAAGACGAGATACTTATTTTAATTATGCATAAATATATTAGCTAAGGTAGGTAAATGGTTCCCACAAACTGACTTACCCATCCGTCGGAACAGCCTAATACTATTTGCTCACTCCCAACTCGTTGTTTTTGCTTTTGTAATGAGTTTTACAAAGGGAACAAGCAACTTCTCAAACATGATTACTGATTTTTTTTAGGACTTCTATGAAAACAATGTCGACCTCAGGGGGACTAATCTGGCCATTGTTAGTTTGACACCCAAGACGGATGTTCCCCTCGAGATTAAGGATGGCAATTATTACAATTTTCCAAAGGTTGTCACGCCGAGAGAACAAAATTCTTCTATTTTTGCCATGTGACTTTTTTCAGTAACCCTGCAATTTTTTTTTACTTTTTACAGTTTTCCTAAAATTCGCCAAAGATTTGTACTAAACAAAATTTTGTAGCTGCCGCCAACACCCAGCCTCGTCGTGCGTCGGAGATTGAGGCAAAGCCTCCAACAACCCCAGACCCAAGTCACCACCATTGCCATTGAGGCTTTGAGAGCCGATGAACAGGCCCGATGCTTGCACGAGGTACTTGTCGATGTGGCATGTCGATCGGGGATCGTCCCCATGCTGACCCAGATCCGGCTCCGCTGCTTCCCACCTCCGGAGACGGGGAAGAACGTCAAATCCGCCACCCACAGACCGGCAATCTTGCTCCAAAGCCACCATTTCCTCCCCGTTGTTGCTATTGTCTGGAAAGAGAACGACGGCAAAAAAAGAAGCTCACCGACCTTTGTGGGTGGCAAGCAAACGAGACCACCGCCTATGAACACCGTCTTGGAGAGCATCCTTGTGATGAGGAAGAGACCGGAGCCAATTTATTCCACACGATGCCATCATCACCGCTCTGACGTCACCGGGCGAAAACCTGCCCTACCTAATTGAGCAGACGGAAGGAGGGAATGAGAGCCCACACCCCTCCATCCACGGTCAGAGCATTGGACGGAGAGGGGTGGAAACTGCCGCCTTGCCGGCGTTCACCAAGGAAAAGCAACGGTCGCCTCTTCTCTCGGAGAAGAAGAGCAAAAATTGTTCGCAAGTCAAGCGAAAAATCAGCAAGGTTAGAGCATCTACATGCGCGGTACCAAATCCGGGCCTTCAAACGCCCGTGAACGTTTTCGGGTGTATCCGCGGGCACTGACTGGTCAGTCCTAAAATCGCGTCATCCACATCTGTATATCTCATATTCGACCCCATATCTCCATACTAAACCATGCAACGTGGAAAAATTACGTAGATCATGAAACGGACATAGAATCGGACATAGAAATGCACAACTCATTCACCCAAAGATTACCAACGGATCTCCAAAAGATCATCAAAGTTCACATAATGCACATACACGACGGAAAAGTTTAAATTACATCTAAAAACTTAAAATTGAAGTGTAGATGGTGGGTCTTCACCACTTCCTCGCCGGCCCTTTCCCTTTCCGGTCGACGGCGCAACTGTAGGCGTCGGCGTCTGGTGGTGGATCGTCCGAGACATCGGAGGAGGTGCCATGGTCATCACCGTCGTCATCGGAGAGGGCGATGAACCCTTTGAGCCGTCGAACGGCCCTGTCCTGCTGCCGCTTGAGCTTCGCCACCCGAGCCGTCTCCGCCGTTGCCTCCACCGCCTCACGCTCCAACTACTCAGTGGCAAGCCAGAGCGCCTTGGCCTTCTTTCGGCGGAGCCGCCGATCATCCGTCTCCGGCGTCGTAAGTGACCAGCAGTAGACCCAAGCGAGGAGCCACTCGTCCTCGTCGTGCTCCGCCAGCAACCCGCGGTGGGGGCGCACGGATTGCTTCGCCGCGTCCTTCTCCTTTGCCTGCTGCCTCTCGCGGCGAGCGGCGTGCGCCTCCGATTACGGCATGCACGTCCAGGCCAGCGGGGTGGGCACAAGCACCCAGCGCTACTCTTGCAGAACAGCGACTGACGGGGGCAGGGGACAGGGTAGGGGCACCGCAGACTGCTCAACCCTCGTGGAGTTGCGCTCGTGCCGAGAGGGGCCAACTCTGACGTCCATGCTGTGCCGGCGAGAGAGAGGCAAGGCAACAGATCCGGAACTCCCCCCTCCCGTGTCCACCTTGGTCTTCTCGAGGGAAATTGATACGTCTCCAACGTATCTATAATTTTTGATTGTTCCATGCTATTATAATATCAATCTTGTATGTTTTATATGCAAATTTATGCAATTATATATCATTTTTTGGGACTAACCTATTAACTTAGTGCCCAGTGCCAGTTGATGTTTTTTGCTTATTTTTGGTTTTTCAGGAGATCAAATAAAACATAGTCCAAACAGAGAAAAAACTTTGGATTAATTTTTTTCTGGACCAGAAGAGGCCCTAGAAGATTCGGGAGAAGACCAGAAGAGTCACGAGGGAGCGGCAAGCTCGGGAGGCGCACCCCAGGGGGGTGCCCCCAGGTTTGTGGGACCCTCGTTGCACCTCTTGACCTAATTCGGCCTCTATAAATTCTCAAATATCCCCCTGACACCAGAGAGCCACCCGAAATACTTTTATCGCCGCTGCAAGTTTCTGTTCTCGTGAGATTCCATCTGGAGGCCTTCGCTGGTACTCTGCCGGAGGGGGAATCGATCACGGAGGGGCTCTACATCAACCTTGCTGCCCTTTCGATGATGT
This sequence comes from Thinopyrum elongatum, assembly GCA_011799875.1. NCBI lineage: Eukaryota > Viridiplantae > Streptophyta > Magnoliopsida > Poales > Poaceae > Thinopyrum > Thinopyrum elongatum. The sequence continues at coordinate 620,319,899 of CM022303.1, forward strand.
GTGAGTAGTTTACCTCAGACCTACGGGTCCATAGATAGTAGCTAGATGGCTTCTTCTCTCTCTTTGATCTTCAATACAATGTTCTCCTCAATATTCTTGGAGATCTATTTGATGTAATCACTTTTTGCGGTGTGTTTGTTGGGATGCGATGAATTACGAGTTTATGATCAGATTATCTATGAATATTATTTGAGTCTTCTCTGAACTCTTTTATGCATGATTATTATAACTTTGTATTTCTCTCTGATCTATTGATTTGGTTTGGTCAACTAAATTGATTTTTCTTGCAATGTCAGAGGTGCTTTGTAATGAGTTCGATCTTGGGGTGCTCAATCAAAGTGACAGAAGGGTACATGACACGTATTGTATTAAGGATAAAAAGATGAGGTTTAATCATGTGGGAGTTTACTTTGTCTACATCATGTCATCTTGCTTAAGGCGTTACTCCGTTCTTTATGAACTTAATACTCTATATGCATGCTGGATAGCGGTCAATATGTGGAGTAATAGTAGTAGATGCAGAATCGTTTTGGTCAACTTGTCTCGATCGTAATGCCTATATACATGATCATTGCCTTGGATATCGTCATGATTATTTACTTTTCTATTAATTATCAAACAGTAATTTTTTTACACACCCTATGCTATTTTCAAGAGAAGTCTCTAGTGAAAACTATGGCTCCCGGGTCTATTTTCATCATATATCAAAAACCAAAAATACATTGCTGCAATTTTTCTTTCTTTATTTTATTTTGTGTTTTATTTATCCATCTACCTATACAAGATTTGATCCTTGCAATTAACCGCCAAGGGATTGACAACCCCTTGTCCGTGTTGGGTGCAAGTATTTGTTATTTTGTGTGCAGGTGCCGTTCACGAGGTGTTGCGTGGTTCTCCTACTGGATTGATAATCTTGGTTCTTAACTGAGGGAAATACTTATCTCTATTGTACTGCATCATCCTCTTCTCTTCGGGGAAAAATCCCAACGCAGCTCATAAGTAGTAGGAGGAATTCCTGGCGCCGTTGCCGGGGAGACATCATCAACATCTATCAAGTACCTACGCATAAACTCTCATCTCCTTGCATTTACATTATTTGACACTTGCCTCTCATTTTCATCTCCCCCACTTCTAAAACGTTTTCACAAAAATACAAAAGTATTTTTTGTTTGCTTTTTTCGTGTTTACTTGTTTGCTTGAAGTTGCTATCATGTCGGAATTTGACAAAGTTATCATTGAAAGTGCTAGTGAGGATAGTGCTATTGAATCCCTCGAGGAAAAGCTAAAATCCGTTGGTCTTAATCATGATCCTCCGGAAACTAGCAATCCCATAAATCTTAAAACTAAAATATATCATGTGGGGGACGGAAACATTATTGAGAAGCATATTATTCAGGAATTCTTCGATTGCACGGAAGTTATACCAATAATAAGAGGGTTTATTCTTGATAAAACGAATTGCTATGTTGATGCTATTGCCATGTTAATCACTAAGTTAGAAAGACAATTTGTGCATATGCATCCATCTTTACAAAAGATATTCTATGAACTTCCCAATATCCATGATCCTAAAATTAAGAAGATTGCCACCATTATTCTTATGTGTAAATTTGACTATCTAATCCGTGAAGCTAGAGAAATCTTTGCTTATTATAGGACAAATTTTGAACACCCTCCAACAGAAGAAATTCTCCATGATAAAGATACTATACGTAGTTTGAAGTCTAAGGATTATTTTGGTTATAGTGAAAATCTTAGGAGGAGAGTCCCTTATGCTGAAATTATCAAAACTTTATGTAACACCCCCTGTAATGAACAACAGTGATCACCTTAGTTGATGCCATGTCAGCCAGTTTAACAGTGCCTAATCATCATTTGCATCATATTGCATTTCAACTCCTAATTCAAACTTCAAATTAAATCAAAGTGGAATATAAAAGTTATTCAAAATAGAAACTAAGATATTCATTAAATAACAAATATTCCAGAGACAATGCTAAAATTGTAACCAACATTTAATAGATTAATTAAATGACTCTAACAGTACCAAAACAGTTAGGTTTAATACATTTTATTTAATACAAAATTTGTGTGAACTCCATTTTCCTCCAAACCAATTTTTAGCAGTACTAACTAATGCACTGTATATATTGGAACAAGTATATTATAAAACTGTGTATGAGGCCACAACTTATTGCAAAAGTAGAAACAAATGAAAAACAGATAAATAGAAAAGAAAAAGACAAAACAAAAATAAAACAAAAATAAAAAGCAAACCGCCCCCCCCCCACTGGGCCAACCGGCCCAGCTGGCCACTGCACCAGGCCGGCACATCCCGCTGGCCTATATGGCTTCCCCAGAGACCCCGAAACCCTAACCCCCCTCGATCTCCACTCTCCCTCTCCCCCCTCCCCCGATCCAATCGAGATCGGGCCGACGCCGCCGCCGCCTGGACCTCGCCGGAATGCCGTCCCCGTCCTCCTCCCCGCGCCCCACTGCCTTGACCCTACGCGCCGCGGTGAGGACCCCGGTCCTCCTCCTCCCTGTCCCCTCTCGCCGGCGCTCGCCTCGCTCTGCTCCGCACGCGCCGTCCGCCGCGGTCCCGTGCACGTCTGCGCGCCCGCCTCGCTCGCCGGTTGACCGCAGCCGCCTGGCCCGCGCTCGTCGGCCCGCGCTCGCCTGCGCTGCCCCGCGTCCGCCGTTCGCGCCCGCGGCCGCAGCCCCTCACGCGCACCTGCACCTCGCCCAGACCGCGCGCCCACGCCCTGCTGCTGCTCTGCGCCGCCTCGCCATGGCCACGCGTGACCACGCCCCACCGCACGCCCCCTGCTTCCCTCGCCCCGCTCTCCGACTGCGCTGCTCCGCCATCGCCGCGCCCCGCGGCCACCTCTGCCACCTCCCCTGGCTGGCGCCTTGGCCGCCGGCGCCCAGCCGCGCCGATGGCCTCGCCCGAGCCAGCGCCCGGGCTCGCCCCAGTCAGGCGCCCATGCGCCCGCGCCCGCTAATGGCCACATGGGCCACTGACGGATGGGCCCCGCCCCATGTGTCTATGACACAGGGGCCCCACTGCCCAGAACGAATTATAAAAAAAATAATAAAATAATAATAAAAGAAAATGAATTTAATAAAATTAATAATTAATTAGCCAATTAATTAAGTTAATTAATTCTGTTTAATAAAACTAATTAATTAGTTAGTCTAATTAAACTATAATTAGTTTAGTTAAATCCTAATTAACCTAAACAGTCAATGACAGTGGGACCCGCACGTCAGTTTGACCCAGTCAACAGTACAGTTGACTGCTGACGTCATCATTTACTGTTCTGGATAATGTTGGGTTAAATGATTAAATAAATTCCAGAAAATGTTTAAAATTTAGAAAATCATATAAAATAATCCGTAACTCCGATGAAAATAATTTATACATGAAACTTGCTCAGAACGACGATACGAATCTGAATACGCCCTCCGTATTCCTGTCAGATGCCCCTAGCTAGATGAACATGGAACTTTTAGACCGATTTCAATAAATGAATAGTGCTTAACTCTAATAAAATAAATCCAAATAAATTCCTAAATTAACTAAATCATTTAGTTCGGCAGTAGAACACCTCGGCATAGCATTTTGGCATCTCATACATATTGTTTGTATTTTTGCCGTGAATTTATTGTTTCTCTCCCCCTCCTTCTCTCTCAATAGACGCCGAGACCGACGCCGTTGCAGCTGAGTACGACTATGCTCCAGACGAGCAGCCCGTTGACGACCCCTCTTTCTTGCCAGAGCAACCAGGCAAGCTCCCCCCCCCTTTGAGCATCTAGATATCGCCCATTCCATTTCTCCTGCTTGCATTAGATTTTGTTACTGTTAATGTTTGCTCCTATTCTGATGCATAGCCTGCTTTTGTAACCTGTTTATCGTTACCTTACCTGCCTATGTTAAACTGCTTAGTATAGGTTGGTAGTGAACCATCAGTGACCCCCACCACCTTACCCTTGTTACCCCTGCTTGATCATCGACTAGTCGATCAACGTCATCGTCGACCAGAGTCCGACACATCACCTCACCCCCCTTTAGTCCGAGCCCTGTAGACTTAAATTTGTTTTTGACAAGTTTTATGATGCTCTCCTTGTGTTCCAATTATTATCTTTCATGTGAGTATCATTGAAATCTCAATGCCTAGCTAAAAGGCTTTAAAGAAAAGCGCTTGTTGGGAGACAACCCAATATTTTTATTTTCTGTTTTTATGATTTTACGCATTACTACCTTTGTAGTAATTGTGTTTTGGTGTTTTAATTAGTGTTTGTGCCAAGTAAGACCTTTGGGATGGCTTACGGTGATAGTTGATTTGATCTTGCTGAAAAACAGAAACTTTTGCGTCCAGTCACAGAATTGTTTAAATTCACTGGAGCACGGAAAAACACTGAATTTTTTACACAAGATTTATATACAAATTTCCTATGTTTTCCTAAATTTTCAGAATATTTGTAATTACATAGGTATTAGAACAATTCAGATCTTCGCAGACTGTTCTGTTTTTGACAGATTCTGTTTTCTATGTGTTGTTTGCTTATTTTGATGAATCTATGGGTAGTATCGGGGGGTTTGAACCATGAAAAAGTTGTAATACAGTATATATTACACCAATATAAATAAAGAATGAGTTCACAACAGTACCAAGAGTGATGATTTATTTTCTTATACTAACGGATCTCATGAGTTTTCTGTTGAGTTTTGTGTTGTGAAGTTTTCTAGTTTTGGGTAAAGATTTGATGGACTATGGAATAAGGAGTGGCAAGAGCCTAAACTTGGGGATGCCCAAGGAACCCCAAGGTAATATTCAAGGACAACCAAGAGCCTAAGCTTGGGGATGCCCCGGATGGCATCCCCTCTTTCGTCTTCGTCTATCGGTAAATTTACTTGAGGTTATATTTTTATTCACCACATGATATGTGTTTTGCTTGGAGCGTCTTGTATGATATGAGTCTTTGCTTTTTAGTTTGCCACAATCATCCTTGCTGTACACACCTTTTGATAGGGACACGCATGAATCGTGATTTATTAGAATACTCTATGTGCTTCACTTATATCTTTTGAGCTAGGCAATTTTGCTCTAGTGCTTCACTTATATCTTTTTAGAGCACGGCGGTGGCTTTACTTTATAGAAATTGTTGAACTCTCATGCTTCACTTATATTATTTTGAGAGTCTCTCTAAACAGCATGGTAATTTCTTTGGTTATGAATTTAGTCCTAATATGATGGGCATCCAAGAGGGATATAATAAAAACTTTCATATAAAGTGCATTGAATACTATGTGAAGTTTGATTCCTTATGATTGTTTTGAGATATAAAGATGGTGATATTAGAGTCATCCTAGTGAGTAATTGTGGATTGGTAAAAATACTTGTGTTAAAGTTTGTGATTCCCGTAGCATGCACGTATGGTGAACCGTTATGTGATGAAGTCGGAGCATGATTTATTTATTGATTGTCTTCCTTATGAGTGGCGGTCGGGGACGAGCGATGGTCTTTTCCTACCAATCTATCCCCCTAGGAGCATGCGCGAAGTACTTTGTTTCAATGACTAATAGATTTTTGCAGTAAGTATGTGAGTTCTTTATGACTAATGTTGAGTCCATGGATTATACGCACTCTCACCCTTCCACCATTGCTAGCCTCTCTAGTACCGCGCAACTTTCGCCGGTGCCTTACACCCACCATATAACCTTCCTCAAAACAGCCACCATACCTACCTATTATGGCATTTCCATAGCCATTCCGAGATATATTGCCATGCAACTTCCACTGTTTCATTTTATTATGACACGCTCAATCATTGTCATATTGCTTTGCATGATCGTAAGATAGCTAGCATGATGTTTACATGGCTTGTCCGTTTTTTGACATCAATTGCTACGCTAGATCATTGCACATCCCGGTACACCGCCGGAGGCATTCATATAGAGTCATATGTTTTTTCTAAGTATCGAGTTGTAATTCTTGAGTTGTAAGTAAATAAAAGTGTGATGATCATCATTATTAGAGCATTGTCCCATGTGAGGAAAGGATGATGGAAGCTATGATTCCCTCACAAGTTGGGATGAGTCTTCGGACTTTATAAAAAAATAAAAGAGGCCAAAGAAGCCCACAAAAAAATAAAAGAGGCCAAAGAAGCCCACCAAAAAAATTGAGAGAAAAGAGAGAAGGGACAATGTTACTATCCTTTTTCCACACTTGTGCTTCAAAGTAGCACCATGATCTTCATGATAGAGAGCTCCTATGTTGTCACTTTCATATACTAGTGGGAATTTTTCATTATAGAACTTGGCTTGTATATTCCAATGATGGGCTTCCTCAAACTGCCCTAGGTCTTCGTGAGCAAGCGAGTTGGATGCACACCCACTTAGTTTCTTTTTGAGCTTTCATAAACTTATAGCTCTAGTGCATCCGTTGCATGGCAATCCCTTCTCACTCACATTGATATCTATTGATGGGTATCTCCATAGCCCGTTGATAAGCCTAGTTGATGTGAGACTATATTCTTCTTTTTGTCTTCTCCACAACCACCATATTCTATTCCACCTATAGTGTTATATCCATGGCTCACGCTCATGTATTGCGTGAAAGTTGAAAAGGTTTGAGAACATCAAAAGTATGAAACAATTGCATGGCTTGTCATCGGGGTTGTGCATGATTTAAATACTTTGTGTGATGAAGATGGAGCATAGCCAGACTATATGATTTTGTAGGGATAACTTTCTTTGGCCATGTTATTTTGAGAAGACATGATTGCTTTATTAGTATGCTTGAAGTATTATTGTTTTTATGTCAATATTAAACTTTTGTTTTGAATCTTATGGATCTGAAAATTCATGCCACAATGAAGAAAATTACATGGATAAATATGTTAGGTAGCATTCCACATCAAAAATTCTGTTTTTATCATTTACCTACTCGATCGAGGACGAGCAGGAATTAAGCTTGGGGATGCTTGATACGTCTCCAACGTATTTATATTTTTTTATTGTTCCATGCTATTATATTATCTATTTTGGATGTTTTATATGCATTATTATGCTATTTTTTATTATTTTTGGGACTAACTTATTAACCTAGAGCCCAGTGCCAGTTTCTATTTTTTCCCTTGTTTTTGAGCTTCGCAGAAAAGGAATACCAAACGCAGTCCAAACGGAATAAAACTTCACGATGATTTTTCTTGGACCAGAAGACACCCAGAGGACTTGGAGTCCAAGCCAGAAGACCCACGAGGCGGCGGCAAGGGTGCAGGGCGTGCCCCCCTGCCTTGTGGCCCCCTCGGGAGTCCCTTGACCTAGCTCTTCGTCCTATATATTCACATATATTCCAGAACCCTCAGAGGGAGCCACGAAAATACTTTTCCACCGCCGCAACCTTCTGTTCCCGTGAGATCCCATCTTGGGGCCTTTTCCGGCATCCTGCCGGAGGGGGATTCGATCACGGAGGGCAACTACATCAACCCTATTGCCCTTCCGATGAAGCGTGAGTAGTTTACCACAAACCTACGGGTCCATAGCTAGTAGCTAGATGGCTTCTTCTCTCTCTTTGATTCTCAATACCATGTTCTCCTCGATGTTTTTGGAGATCTATCCGATGTAATCTTCTTTTGCGGTGTGTTTGTCGAGATTCGATGAATTGTGGATTTATGATCAGCTTATCTATGAATATTATTTGAATCTTCTCTGAATTCTTATATGCATGATTTGATATCTTTGTATTTCTCTTTGAATTATCGGTTTGGTTTGGCCAACTAGATTGGTTTTTCTTGCAATGGGAGAGGTGCTTAGCTTTGGGTTCAATCTTGCGTGATTTCACCCAGTGACAAAGTAGGGGTAGCGAGACACGTATTGAATTGTTGCCATCGAGGATAAAAAGATGGGGTTTTCATCATATTGCTTGAGTTTATTCCTCTACATCATGTCATCTTACTTAAGGCGTTACTCCGTTCATTATGAACTTAATACTCTAGATGCATGTTGGATAGCGGTCGATGTGTGGAGTAATAGTAGTAGATGCAGGCAGGAGTCGGTCTACTTGACACGGACATGATGCCTATATGCATAATCATTGCCTTGGATATCGTCATAACTTTGCGCTTTTCTATCAATTGCTCGACAGTAATTTGTTCACCCACAGTATTATTTGCCTTCAAGAGAGAAGCCTCTACTGAAACCTATGGCCCTCGGGTCTATTTTCCATCATATTTGATTCCGATCTACTATTTTGCAATCTTTTATTTTCAGTTCTATAAACTAGAAAACCCAAAAATATTTTATCTTTTGTTTAGTCTTTTCTATCTCTGTCAGAGCTCACCTTTGCAAGTGACCATGAAGGGATTGACAACCCCTTTATCACGTTGGGTGCAAGTGTTTGATTGTTTGTGCAGGTGCATCTATTGGGGACTTGCGCATTTCTCCTACTAGATTGATACCTTGGTTCTTAACTGAGGGAAATACTTATCTCTACTGTGCTACATCACCCTTTCCTCTTCAAGGAAAAAACCAATGCAAGCTCAAGAAGTAGCAGACGCTCCAAGCCAAATTCATACCATGTGATGAATAAAAATATAGCTGCAAGTAAAATTATTGATGGTTGGTAGAAGAAAGAGGGGATGCCTTCCGGGGCATCCCCAAGCTTAGTTGCTTGGGAGTTCTTGAATATTACCTTAGGGTGCCTCAGGCATCCCCAAGCTTAGACTCTTGCCACTACTTATTCCTTCATCCATCATCATCTCACTCAAAACTTGAAAACTTCAGCACACAAAACTCAACAAAACCTTCGTGAGATCCATTAGTAGAACAAAGCAAATCACCACTTTAGGTACTATTATAAACCCATTCATATTTTATTATTGCATTATACCTACTGTATTCTAACTTCTCCATGGCTTATACCCCCGATACAATCCATAGTTTCATCAAAACAAGCAAACAATGCAACGAAAACAGAATCTGTCAAAAACAGAACAGTCTGTGTAAACCTGAATTATGCTCATACTTTTGTAACTCTAAAAATTCTGAAAACTTAGGACAATGTCGGAAATTTTTATATCAACCATGTGTAAAAAATTCAGATCAAAAGAACGTTCCATTGAATTTAAACAATTCTGCTAATGGGCGCAAAAGGTTCTGTTTTTTTTTCACAGAATCAAATCAACTATCATCCAAATCATCCCAAAGACTTTACTTGGCACAAGCACGAATTAAAACACAAAAACACAACCATAACAGTAGCATAACTATGTGCACACCAGAAAAAGAACAAGAAAATTTAAGAAAACTATTGGGTGGCCTCCCAACTAGCGCTATTGTTTTACGCCCCTAGCTAGGCGTAGTGCATAGTTTCAAGTGTTGTCATCTTTGATTCCTAAATCCTTTTTATGAAAACCTCCAAATATTTTCTCAATAAATCTCTATTTTCATGTTCTTCATTCCTAGTTGGAGAGCTTAAACTATTAAAGGGACTTTGTTCAATGATTTTAACATTCATTACTCCAAATTCCGAATCATCAGCATAAATATCCTCATATAAAACATGTATTTCATCATCAATAGGTTCCCTAGCCATTTCCTCAAAGTAATCTTTGGTAAATCCCTCATCAATTCCCTTAGTGCTCCAGTCCATATTATCACAAGTATGCTGATATAAAGTGTGACACCCCCGACTCAATCGTGCACTAATCATACACGCAAATGTGCACGATCAAGCACATGGACTCACGGGAAGATATCACAACACAACTCTAACACACATAAATGGAGATCCACAATATTACAGACCAGGGATCATGAGGATCCGAATACATAAGTCAGTCATACAAATAATATCTGAGTACAGACATAGTTAGACAAGGTTTTGCCTTAAGAAGGCTAGCACAAACAACGACTCTAGATCGAAAGGCGTAGGCCTCCTACCTGGGAGCCTCCGATCCTACTCCTGGTCAGCTAGCTCGATCCAGTAGTACGTGCCGTCTGGACCCTCCTGGTAGTAAGCTCCTGCTGGGACATCTGGCTCCAGGGCTCCATCGTCTGATGTAACATCAAATGGGGTACGGGGAAAAAGAAGTAACAAAGCAACCATGAGTACTCATCCGAAGTACTCAACAAGCAAGGATCTACACTACATATGAAACATTATCAAAGAGGAAAGGCTGTATATGTGGACTGGGCTGCAGAAATGCCAGAATAGAGAGAAGGCCTAGTCCTATCGAAGACTAGCATCTGCACGAAGCCATCATCTTGTAGCAATAGAAGAGAGTAGAACATCATTTTATTAAGCAAACATGTTGAAGTAAAGCCTAGAGATCCTTCCTCGACTCCCTGCGAGAAAGCGATCCCGAAGCTTCAATTAAGTAACAAGTATCCAGTTCAAGATCGGGATACACAAACTGAGCGTCCTTTACCGTAGGACCGGCTATCAATAGATTATTCTTCCCTGCAGGGGTGCACTACTGTTACCCAACATGCTCGATCACCTCTGGCCGGACACAATCGCTGGGTAATGCCTGTCCTCGGGAGATCAACACAAAGCAGCGCCCTACCTAGGCTCAGGAGAGAGGTCAGCACGCCGGACTAACCTATGCACCCAGAGGTCTTGGGCCATCGCCCTGGGAACCCTGCGCGTTGCGAGACTGGCCAGGGTGCAGGCGCGACACTGAACTCGTCAGTGAAGTATCCAGCCCATTCCCGACAATCAGCCCGCACGGTGAAGCGTGACGTCTGAAGAGCTTTCGGGAGAAAAGTACATCGCAGAGGGCCCCATAAACCATTATCCGGCGTGGTGGTAGTGCGTATAGGGCACGTCGACCCACTCAGATCAAATACCCAAATCCGATATGCTCATTTAGTAACACGCGGAGATAATCAGAGTTTCTGAAGCTCCGCCACAATATCACACTCGAGTGCCCTTCCGGTACACCCGACATCATAGATCCCCTGCGGGCACCCATCAGGGTCGACCCGCCTGTAACAAAGGTCAAAGTAACCGTGTGGTCATAACATCAAGGGGGAAACCCCGAGGAATCACCCTCGGTGAATTCCACTCGATGAAATCATCAGGGTGAATGTATGAGGCATCACCCTCGAGGTTCACACTGAGGGGTTGCACGGCAGAGTCATATCGGAAGTGGAGAAGGAGGAATCACCCTCGATGACCACGACCGAACAGCTACACTGCAGAGTATTCATCAGGAGTGCGTTATGAGGTATAACCCTCGGCACTTGATAGTAACTATGCAGAGTCGTACAACTAGGGGGGGGGGTGAGGTGATGTGTCGGTCTCTGGTCGACAAGCACGTTGATCGAGTAGTCGATGATCAAGCAGGGGCAACAAGGGTAAGGTGGTGGGGGTCACTGATGGTTCACTACCAACCTATACTAAGCAGTTTAACATAGGCAGGTAAGGTAACGATAAACACGTTACAAAAGTAGGCTATGCATCAGAATAGGAACAAACATTAACAGTAACAAAATCTAATGCAAGCAGGAGAAATGGAATGGGCGATATCTAGATGCTCAAAGGGGGGGGGGGGGGCTTGCCTGGTTGCTCTGGCAAGAAAGAGGGGTCGTCAACGGGCTGCTCGTCTGGAGCGTAGTCGTACTCAGCTGCAATGGCGTCGGTCTCGGCATCTATCAAGAGAGAAGGAGGGGGAGAGAAACAATAAATTCACGGCAAAAATGCAAACAATATGTATGACATGCCTAAATGCTATGCTGAGGTGTTCTACTTGTAACACCCCTGTGTAACTACCACTGTGATCAGCTGCTAATATTGCCAAGTCATATCATTTGCAGTGCCTAAACATAGTGGTTATCCAAAGCAAATCAACTCCAATCTGAAAATCAACTCAATTTCAAAAGTGCAAAATAAATTTGCTCAAATACCTTTGGAAAAATGTTCACTTATTAGCAAATAATCCAGGGGCGCACATAAAAATATCACCAGTAGCACTTGGATTAATTAAGTGACTCAAACAAAATGAAACAACACCAAAACAGCAATATTAAATCTGTTTAAAATCATTTCAAATTCAAATAAAATCCAAATCTGTCCAAACAAATTTTTGGTGAAAGGAAATATTGCATTACAATATTTGGGACAACTCTCACATTTCACAAAAATGCACAAGTGGCCTAACTATTACCAAATCAGAAAGGAATAAAGAATACAGATTAAGGAAAATAGAAAAGGCCTAAGCGACACTGTGCACTTAAGCCTGTGCTACAGTACCTGGAGGCCTAGCCCACCGCGGCCTCTTTCTCCCTTCTCCCCTCTCTCTCCGTCGCCGTGTCATCCCACCCGTGGACGCGCCGACGTTGCTCCGGCTGTTCGGCGACACCTCGACGTCCCACCGACGCGCGGGGGGATAAGGATGAGCCAAGGCGTCCCCCCTGGCCTCCCCATTCATTTCCCCTTCCTCTCTGCTGTTCTTCCCCCTCGATCCCCTTCGTCACCGAGCGCCGTCACCGCCGCCCTCCGTCGCCACCACGGCCATCTGCGGCGCCTCACCTTGCCAGGATGCCGTGAGCGTCCGGCGTCGTCCTCCATGACGAACGGTGCCCGCTGCTGGAGCGGGGAGCCATCACAGCCCCGGATCCGCCTCGCCCCCTTCCGCTTCGGCTCCGGCTTCTTCTTCTCCGACTACGACGACGCAGCTGCAGCTACTAAACCCCCCAAGGGCCACCGTGAGCCGCACTGTAAGCCGCCGCGTCGAGCCCCTCTCTTCCTCCTTTCTTCCCGCTATCGTAGACGTCGTTTCCGTAGTGCCCGATCTGCGTGCCGCCGACGAGCTCGCCACCGTAACCACACGCGCCGCCGAGCTCAACCGAGCACGGCATCGTGCTCAGCATGCTCGCAGGAGCCCGACGAACCCCCCTAGCTCGCTTTACCATGGACCGTTGCGCCACTTTCGTTTGGTCCCGAAATCCAGCGCCGCCCGCGAGCTCACCGCCGACGATTCCGGTCGAATCCGGCGACGAGACCACTCCCACACGACGCGCGAGCTCCTTAGCTTTCAAACGCACCTAAGCACGGCTCGAACCGAGCCCTGTAGGCAATTTCCGACGCATTCCGGCGATCGGCCACCGCGAAAACGGTCACCGGCGCAACTCCGGCGACCTAGCTGACGTGGCTGGCATGGGGTCCACCCTGGGACTCTGACCAGTGGGCCCCCTGGCCATTTTGACCATGTTGACCACGGTCAACCGTGGTTACTATTCACCCTAAGCCACTGACTTGTGGGCCCTCTCTGTTAAATCAGTCTAATTAAACTGTTTAATTAAAAGATCTAATTATCTTAGTCTAAACACTCACTGACAGAAGGGTCCCACCTGTTTAATTAACCCTGTTGATTAATTTAATTCACTATTAGACAAACAGAGGCTGACATGTGGGTCCCACATGTCAGGTTTGACTGGTCAGCCGACTGTTGACTTGCTAATGTCAGCATTACCTCATGCTGACATCATAATTCCCTTTTCTGTTAAAATAAATAAATTCCAGAAAATCCAATAATCTTTAAAAATTCATATCTTTTAAACCGTAACTCGGATCGAAAAAGTTAAAACATGAAAGTTGCTCAGAACGACGAGACGAGTCTGATCGTGCCGTCTGTTTTCTTGTCGGAACCTCCTATGTAGGAGAACTCGTAACTCCGAGCTCGATTCCGGTAGATGAATAGTGCACACACACCGGTTAATAAATTCCAGATTAATTCTAAAAATAACTAAAATGACTTAGAGGCATATTTAGGCAACCCTGCACTGCATCATAGCGTCGCACGCACTGTGTTGCATCTGTTTGCATTATATTTACTTGTTTCCTCCCCCTCTTCTGTTTCGGTAGACCCTGACGTTGCCGTAGCTCCCGAGGCAGACGCCGCTCCGGAGTACGACTACGTCCCCGATGACCCTGCCCTTGCCATCGAGCAGACAGGCAAGCCCCCCCCCTTCGATCATCTCGATATCACCCATTCTAATATCCCCTGCTTGCATTAGATTTTGCTACTGTTACTGTTTTACCTATTTCTGCTGCATAGCCTGTTCATTGTAACCTGCTGTTGATACCTTACTGTTTTCCTAAACTGTTTAGAATAGATTGGGTAGAGACCCATCAGAGACCCCCACTTGTCCTGACTGCCCTGCTGGATTCCCAGAAGGCCCGATCAATGGGATCGAAGAACAGACCCCGGCACCGCACCTCACTTTCCCCTTAGTTGCTCGACACTACTGGGTTACTATCGAGTGCTGAGGGTGGTACCTCGTCAGCACTTCTAATGACAACCTTGTAGGTTAGTTGATCGGTCGTGATAAGCGAGGGTGATACCTCCTACACCACCCCCGATACTGACAAAGCCACGCAACACCCCACGTGTGGACCTCGAGGGTGATGCCTCCTACGTCCATCTAGATGTTACATCAGGTGGGAGTCCAACGAGGGTGATGCCTCGGATTCCCCTTGATATGGTGACCACACGGATGCCTTACATTACTGTTGACACTGATGCTTGGAAAGGCGGGTCGACCCTGAGGGGTACCCGCGGATGATGGATAGATACCCGTGAGTTATTCTACGAGGCGCGGCCGGGCATTCTTAGCCCTTGCAGCAAGACCTCGAGACGGGGCGACGGGGTCACATCTTTCGTGAGTCTCTGCTCGTTTCCGCAAGCCCCTAGTCCTAACGATTTGGATATTTTATCCGAGCAGGCCTCTGGCCTGATAGCACTAACCATCACGTGGGCATAGTATGGGCGTTCTACATCGTAACATCAGCCGAAAGCTCTGTCAGACATCCAGTTCAGCATTGTGGCACGGTCGGATCGTACCGGCCTTTCGAGGCGGTGCTAGTATCCACCCTGCACACAACGACCCGGAGGGCGAGGGGCGATGGCCCAAGACCCCCTTGCGCTTAGGAGGTAGACCGGCGGGGACCTCTCTGCTGAGCTGTAGGTAGGGTTGCGGTGTATCGTTTGGCCGAGGCCGGGCATGACCCAGGAAAGTGTGTCTGACCGGAGTTAATCGAGCGTGGTGGGTAAGTTGGTGCACCCCTGCAGGGAAGAACACATCTATCGATAGCCGGTCCTACGGTAAAGGACACTCGGAGTTGTATCCCGATCGATATAGCTAGAACTTGAGATGATACCTGGATATGTGGCTCTGGGATCGCTTTCTCGCAGGGAGTCGAGGAAGGATCTCTGGGCGAGACTGTTACCTGATTCTACTACTACTTACATTATGCTATTCTGTACTCCTCTACATGCTGCAAGACACTCGAAGATGCTAGTCTTCGCTAGGACTAGGTTTTCCCCCTATATTCTGGCATTTCTGCAGCCCAGTCCACATATACAGCCTCCCTTTGATAATGTTGCATATGTAGTGTAGATCCTTGGCTTGCTGAGTACTTCGGATGAGTACTCACGGTTGCTTTACTTTCTTTTTTTCCCATATTCATTTGATGCAACCAGCTGGCGGAGCCCCTGAGATTGTTGCCCCGCCGACAACTTCCACTACTTCCCCGAGAGTGGATCCTTCCACAAGATGGCCGATGTCGAGGAGTAGAAACGGAGGGTCCCAGGCAGGAGGCCTGCGCCTTTCAATCGTAATTTTTATTTTTGTTCCGCCTTTCTAAAGGCTTCTCTGTTTTCTGTTTTATATCTGTACATAGATATCTAACGCTTCCACTAATGCTTGTTGTCATCAAGCTTTGTATTCGAGCCCTCGAGGCCCTGGCTTGTAATAAATGCTTGTATGATTTTGTTTATGTTTTAGAGTTGTGTTGTGATATCTTCAAGTGATTCCTTAGGCTTGATCATGAGCATTTGCATGTATGATTAGTGCATGATTAAGCCAGGGTCGTCACAGGTTGGTATCAGAGCCGACTGCCTCTAGGAACCCCCTTCCTACTCCTTGGCCAAAGTTGAGTCTAGTGGTCCGAAAACTGTTTTACTAACTCGGCTGTGTGGCTTACGGGCCCACGTCGTCGAATGGGTGGTATTAGGATCTTTTATTCCTCGTCTTTACTCTGGGACTCTGTTCTCTCTTCCTTTCGGGTTAAAATTTTTACTAACTCTGACATTAGGATCTCGTAATCACATCCACCCGGAGTTCTGAAATATTCCCCCTTGCTTCGAGATTATGGGCCAGGTTCTGCTTACAGGATCCTTTTGTCGAGGGCACCCTGTGTTGTCACTTGCAGATTCCTCGCTCCAATAGTTTTCTCCGACGTTGATGTAGCCTTTGCTATGTCTCGTTGTGTACTTCCTTACCGCGTGCCTGCGCGCCGCCTAGTTGTCTAGCCTTCCCCTTTCAGCTGTCGTAATGACAGTTGGTAACCGAGGCTATGTGTGGATCTGAATGTCTGGTGCGAATATTATGAAGTATCTATCGCACTTCCTTCTGTTGTGCACCTTACTTCATGAATCATTCCATACACCTGCAGTTTTTCTTGCTAAACTGCCCCTATTGATTGGCAGGATGGCTGACGATCCTCCACCTCCATCTTATATTGCTGAAATGAGGCAGCAGTTTGAACTCAACCGTCAGTTTATGAATGGAGTATTGGCTCAGTTCCCAACTCAGAATGTTCAGCAACAGTCTGCTCCAATAACTTTGCCAGAATTCGTGCGCCTCAACCCGTCTATTTTCCGCAGCTCCACCAATCCTATGGATGCTGATGATTGGCTTCGTGACATCATGTTTGAGATGGAGTCAGCTAACATTGCCCCTGCCAGTTATGTCACCTTTGCGACATTTCACTTGAAGGGTCCAGCTGCTCAATGGTGGGAAAGCCACAAGGGTATGATGCCTGCTGAATCTATACCCACTTGGCAAGAATTCCAGTCAGCTTTTCGTGCATGGTACATTCCTCAGGGTCTGATCGACCAGAAGAAGCAGGAGTTCCGTAAAATCACACAGGGCACAATGACTGTAGATGAATATCAGAGGAAATTTCTCGAATTATCCCGCTATGCTAAAGATGATGTCGACACTGACGCACGTAAGCAGGAGAAATTTCGTGAAGGACTACGTTCCGATATATAGCTCGCACTTCTTGTCCATGATTGTGAGGACTTTGCGACGCTTGTCAGTCAAGCCTACCGAGTTGAAACTGGTCTGGCTAAATATCAGGAGTCGCTCAAACGCACTCGTGATGTACGCTCATCCTCGGGTCAGCCTGTTCAGAAATGTCGGGTTTGGATTCCACACAATAATCATCACCGACCTGCCCCAACACCAAGACCGTCTTATGTTGCACCTCGTCTGCCTCCGCCGCCGAGGCAGCTAACAGCTCAGAGTGGACAGTTCAATACCATGGCTCCCCCCCAAAATGATGGTTTATGCTGCAAGTGTGGACAATCAGGACACCTTACCCTTGATTGCCTCCAGGGTCAGCTGCAGAATGCTTCTTGTCCTCCTATTGGTTGTAAGAAGAGCTGCCGAAACCGCCGATTAAGAAACCGTAATGTCTTACCGTCTGCTGTTGCACTTGGCCATGCCAATCACGTCGATGCAGAAAAGGCTCAGAAGGAACCGACTATCATGTTGGGAACACTCTCTGTGAATTCAGTACTAGCCTCTGTTCTCTTTGATTCTGGAGCATCGCATGCTTTTGTGTCACAACAATTTGCTCAGTCACATGAGTTATACCTGGAAAAATTACCCACTCCTCTAATGATTCAGTCCCCGAGATCCAAGTGGCAAACCACAATGGTAAGCCCTGACAACCACATCGAGATTGGAGGTCTACTTTTTCCGGTTTCTCTCATTGTACTTGGACCTTTCGACATAGACGTCATTCTTGGTATGGATTGGTTGACAGCCCATAATGCTTTGATTGACTGTGCTGCTAAGACAGTCCAACTCACTCATCCTTCCGGCCAGACAGTCAGATACTCAGCTCGGACAGCTCAGGATGCCGAGAATCAGATATATGTTCTGAATGCATTGAATGCTTCACCCCTTGAAGGCATCGAGAATGTTCTAGTTGTTCGTGATTTCCAAGATGTCTTTCCAGAGGAACTTCCAGGAATACCCCCTGCTAGAGCTGTCGAGTTTG
Source organism: Thinopyrum elongatum (assembly GCA_011799875.1). Lineage (NCBI taxonomy): Eukaryota > Viridiplantae > Streptophyta > Magnoliopsida > Poales > Poaceae > Thinopyrum > Thinopyrum elongatum. The sequence goes on from CM022303.1 coordinate 620,337,985, forward strand.
TCATCGACTTGAAGCCTGGCACTACTCCTATTGCAAAGCGTCCGTATAAGATGCCTCCGCATCACCTTATTGAACTTAAGGAAGAAATCGACAAGTCACTTAAGAAGGGTTTCATCCGCCCCAGTTCATCTGCTTGGGGAGCACCTTCCCTCTGTCAAGAAGAAGGATGGTACGAATCGGTTGGTTCAAGATTACCGACCTATCAACCAAGCAACAATTCAGAACAAGTATCCGCTTCCCAGAATCAACGATCTGTATGATCAACTTGCTGGTTCCTCAGTGTTCTCTAAGCTTGATTTGAGATTGGGATACCACCAGATCCGAGTTTGTCAAGAGGATATCCCGAAGACAACATTCATTACTCGTTATGGTTCCTACGAGTACACTGTCATGTCCTTCGGCTTGACTAATGCTCCAGCAACCTTCTCCCGGTTAATGAATTACATCTTCATGGATTATCTCGACAAATTCGTCATGGTATATCTGGATGATATTCTGGTATATTCGAAGAATGAAGAAGAACATGTCGAACATCTTCGGCTTGTACTGGAAAAGTTGCATGAACATCAATTGTATGCCAAGTATTCCAAATGCGAGTTCTGGTTATCTGAAGTGACATATCTCGGCCATGTGATTTCGAAAGATGGCATTGCCGTTAACCCAGAACGAGTTCAGGCTATTCTTGAATGGACTCCACCGAAGAATGTCAAGCAAGTCAGAAGTTTTCTCGGCCTTGCAAGCTATTGCCGTCGCTTTGTCGAGAATTTCTCAAAGATTGCTAAGCCTCTGACTGATCTGCTTCACAAAGGCGTTAAGTTTGAATGGACAGAAAAATGTCAGGAAAGTTTTCAAACACTCAAAGACAAGCTGACATCTGCCCCAGTACTTGCTCCTCCAGATTCTCGCAAAGATTTTGTGATCTATTGTGACGCATCCCGTGAAGGACTAGGCTGTGTCCTAATGCAAGAGTGTAAAGTGATTGCCTATGGCTCTTGTCAGTTGTGCCCGCATGAAGAGAATTATCCGGTACATGATCTAGAACTAGCTGCTGTCATCTATGCACTGCAGTTGTGGCGACATTACCTCCTCGGTAATCGTTGCGAGATATACATGGATCATAAAAGTTTGAAGTACCTGTTCACTCAGCCATCTTTAAACCTCCGTTAACAAAGATGGATGGAGACCATTGCGGACTATGATTTGGGTATTTCTTATACCCCTGGCAAGGCTAATGTAATGGCTGATGCATTGAGCCGTAAATCTTATTGCTGTGAACTTGAAGTCCAGCTAGAGCAACCACTCCTGTATGAAGAGCTTCGAAAGCTAAATCTCGAGATAGTTCCTCAAGGATAACTAAAAACCTTGGTTGTTGAACCAGACCTTGAGAAGGCCATTAAGAGTGCGCAAGCTAAAGATGCTGAAATTGATCTCATGAAGAAAGATCTTCACCTGGAAAAGTACAGGGATTTCTCGCTGTCAGAAGATGGAACCTTATATTTCAGAGACCGCATTGTCGTACCTCGCTTCGAGCTAATGACTGACAAGGTCATGAAGGAGGCACATGATACACCGCTGTCTATTCATCCGGGTAGCACCAAAATGTATCGTGATCTCCGTCAAAGGTACTGGTGGTCTAGAACGAAGCAGGACATTGCTCGATATGTTGCTGAATGTGATGTTTGCCGTCGCGTTAAAGTAGAACATCAGAAGCCTGCTGTAATTCTGCAACCGCTCCCTATTCCCTTGTGGAAGTGGGATAAAGTGCAGATAGATTTCATTACTGGTCTTCCCAAGTCTCAGAAAGGTCACGATGCTATTCTTGTCGTTGTCGACCAACTTTCTAAAGTTGCACATTTTCTGCCTGTCAAGGAGGCGATCATTGCTAGTCAGTTAGCAGAATTATACATCTCCAGAATTGTTTCACTCCACGGTATTCCGAAAGAGATCAGTTCGGACAACTCTCACATTTCAAATTCAAATAAAATCCAAATCTGTCGAAACAAATTTTTGGTGAAAGGAAATATTGCATTACAATATTTGGGACAACTCTCACATTTCACAAAAATGCACAAGTGGCCTAACTATTACCAAATCAGAAAGGAATAAAGAATATAGATTAAGGAAAATAGAAAAGGCCTAAGCGACACTGTGCACTTAAGCCTGTGCTATAGTACCTGGAGGCCCAGCCCACCACGGCCTCTTTCTCCCTCCTCCCCTCTCTCTCCATCGCCGTGTCATCCCGCCCGTGGACGCGCCGACGTTGCTCCGGCCGTTTGGCGACACCTCGACGTCCCACCGACGCGCGGGGGGATAAGGATGAGCCAGGGCGTCCCCCCTGGCCTCCCCGTTCATTTCCCCTTCCTCTCTGCTGCTCTTCCCCCTCGATCCCCTTCGTCACCGAGCGCCGTCACGGCCGCCCTCCGTTGCCACCGCGGCCATCTGCGGCGCCTCACCTCGCTAGGATGCCGTGAGCGTCCGGCGTCGTCCTCCACGACGAACGGTGCCCGCTGCTGGAGCGGGGAGCCATCACAGCCCCGGATCCACCTCGCCCCCTTCCGCTTCAGCTCCGGCTTCTTCTTCTCCGACTACGGTGACGCAGCTGCAGCTACTAAACCCCCCAAGGGCCACCGTGAGCCGCACTGTAAGCCGCCGCGTTGAGCCCCTCTCTTCCTCCTTTCTTCCCGCGATCGTAGACACCGTTTCCGTAGTGCCCGATCTGCGTGCCGCCGACGAGCTCGCCACTGTAACCACATGCGCCGCCGAGCTCAGCCGAGCACGGCATCGTGCTCAGCACGCTTGCAGGAGCCCGACGAACCCCCCTAGCTCGCTTTACCATGCACCGTTGCGCCACTTTCGTTTCGTCCCGAAATCCGGCACCGCCCGCGAGCTCACCGCCGACGATTCCGGTCGAATCCGGTGACGAGACCACTCCCACACGACGCGCGAGCTCCTTAGCTTTCAAATGCACCTAAGCACGGCTCGAACCGAGCCCTGTAGGCGATTTCCGACGCATTCCGGCGATCGGCTGCCGCGAAAACGGTCGCCGGCGCAACTCCGGCGACCTAGCTGACGTGGCTGGCGTGGGGTCCACCCTGGGACGCTGACCAGTGGGCCCCCTGGCCATTTTGACTACGTTGACCACGGTCAACCATGGTTACTATTCACCCTAAGCCACTAACTTGTGGGCCCTCTCTGTTAAATCAGTCTAATTAAACTGTTTAATTAAAAGATCTAATTATCTTAGTCTAAACACTCACTGACAGAAGGGTCCCACCTGTTTAATTAACCCTATTGATTAATTTAATTCACTATTAGACAAACAGAGGCTGACATGTGGGTCCCACTAGACCCACATGTCAGGTTTGACTGGTCAGCCGACTGTTGACTTGCTGATGTCAGCATTACCTCAGGCTGACATCATAATTCCCTTTTCTGTTAAAATAAATAAATTCCAGAAAATCCAATAATCTTTAAAAATTCATATCTTTTAAACCGTAACTCGGATCGAAAAAGTTAAAACATGAAAGTTGCTCAGAACGACGAGACGAGTCTGATCGTGCCGTTTGTTTCCTTGTCGGAACCTCCTACGTAGGAGAACTCATAACTCCAAGCTCGATTCCGGTAGATGAATAGTGCATACACACTAGTTAATAAATTCCAGATTAATTCTAAAAATAACTAAAATGACTTAGAGGCATATTTAGGCAACCCTGCACTGCATCATAGCATCGCACGCACTGTGTTGCATCTGTTTGCATTATATTTACTTGTTTCCTCCCCCTCTTCTCTTTCAGTAGACCCTGACGTTGTCGTAGCTCCCGAGGCAGATGCCGCTCCGGAGTACGACTACGTCCCCGATGACCCTGCCCTTGCCGTCGAGCAGACAGGCAAGCCCCCCCCCCCTTTGATCATCTCGATATCACCCATTCTAATATCCCCTGCTTGCATTAGATTTTGCTACTGTTACTGTTTTACCTATTTCTGCTACATAGCATGTTCATTGTAACCTGCTGTTGATACCTTACTGTTTTCCTAAACTGTTTAGAATAGACTAGGTAGAGACCCATCAGAGACCCCCACTTGTCCTGACTGCCCTGCTGGATTCTCAGAAGACCCGATCAACGGGATCGAAGACCAGACCCCGGCACCGCACCTCACTTTCCCCTTAGTTGCTCGACACTACTGGGTTACTATCGAGTGCCGAGGGTGGTACCTCGTCAGCACTTCTGATGACAACCTTGTAGGTTAGTTGATCGGTCATGGTAAGCGAGGGTGATACCTCCTACACCACCCCCGATACTGACAAAGCCGCGCAACACCCCACGTGTGGACCTCGAGGGTGATGCCTCCTACGTCCATCTAGATGTTACATCAGGTGGGAGTCCAACGAGGGTGATGCCTCGGATTCCCCTTGATATGGTGACCACACGGATGCCTTACATTACTGTTGACACTGATGCTTGGAAAGGCGGGTCGACCCTGAGGGGTACCCGTGAATGATGGATAGATACCCATGAGTTATTCTACGAGGCGCGGTCGGGCATTCTTAGCCCTTGCAGCAAGACCTCGAGACGGGGCGACGGGGTCACATTTTTCATGAGTCTCTTCTCGTTTCCGCAAGCACCTAGTCCTAACGATTTGGATATTTGATCCGAGCAGGCCTTTGGCCTGATAGCACTAACCATCACGTGGGCATAGTATGGGCGTTCTACATCGTCACATCAGCCGAAAGCTCTGTCAGACGTCCAGTTCAGCATTGTGGCACGGTCGGATCGTACCAGCCTTTCGAGGCGGTGCTGGTATCCACCCTGCACACAACTACTTGGAGGGCGAGGGGCAATGGCCCAAGACCCCCTTGCGCTTAGGAGGTAGACCGGCGGGGACCTCTCTGCTGAGCTGTAGGTAGGGTTGCGGTGTATCGTTTGGCCGAGGCCGGGCATGACCCAGGAAAGTGTGTCCGGCCGGAGTTAATCGAGCGTGGTGGGTAAGTTGGTGCACCCCTGCAGGGAAGAACACATCTATCGATAGCCGGTCCTACGGTAAAGGACACTCGGAGTTGTATCTCGATCGATACAGCTAGAACTTGAGATGATACCTGGATATGTGGCTCTGGGATCGCTTTCTCGCAGGGAGTCGAGGAAGGATCTCTGGGCGAGACTGTTACCTGATTCTACTACTACTTACATTATGCTATTCTGTACTCCTCTACATGCTGCAAGACGCTCGAAGGTGCTTGAAGATGCTAGTCTTCGCTAGGACTAGGTTTTCCCCCTATATTCTGGCATTTCTTCAGCCCAGTCCACATATACAGCCTCCCTTTGATAATGTTGCATATGTAGTGTAGATCCTTGGCTTGCTGAGTACTTCGGATGAGTACTCACGGTTGCTTTACTTTCTTTTTTTTCCATATTCATTTGATGCAACCAGCTGGCGGAGCCCCTGAGATAGCTGCCTCTCCGACGACTTCCACTACTTCCCCGAGAGTGGATCCTTCCACAAGATGGCCGACGTCCAGGAGTAGAAACGGAGGGTCCCAGGCAGGAGGCCAGCGCCTTTCGATCGTAGTTTTTATTTTTGTTCCGCCTTTCTAAAGGCTTCTCTGTTTTCTGTTTTATATCTGTACACAGATATCTAACGCTTCCGCTAATGCTTGTTGTCATCAAGCTTTGTATTCGAGCCCTCGAGGCCCTGGCTTGTAATAAATGCTTGTGTGATTTTGTTTATGTTTTAGAGTTGTGTTGTGATATCTTCAAGTGAGTCCTTAGGCTTGATCGTGTGCATTTGCGTGTATAATTAGTGCACGATTAAGCCGGGGTCGTCACACTACTGCCTAACTAAATGATTTAGTTAATTTAGGAATTTATTCGAATTTATTTTATTAGAGTTAAGCACTATTCATTTATTGAAATCGGTTTAAAAGTTCCATGTTCATCTAGCTAGGGACATCTGACAGGAATACGGAGGGCGTATTCAGATTCGTATCGTCGTTCTGAGCAAGTTTCATGTATAAATTATTTTCATCGGAGTTACGTATTATTTTATATGATTTTCTAAAGTTTTAAACATTTTCTGGAATTTATTTAATCATTTAACCCAACATTATCCAGAACACTACTGTTGACTGGGTCAAACTGATGTGCGGGTCCCACTGTCATTGACTGTTTAGGTTAATTAGGGTTTAACTAAACTAAATACAGTTTAATTAGACTAACTAATTAATTAGTTTAATTAAATAGAATTAATTAACTTAATTAATTGATTAATTAATAATTTTATTAAATTCATTTTCTTTTATTATTTATTTATTTTATTTTTATTATAATTCGTTCTGGGCAGTGGGGCCCCTGTGTCAGAGACACATGGGGCGGGGCCCATCCGTCAGTGGCCCATGTGTCCATTAGCGGGCGCGGGCGCATGGGCGCCCGACTGGGGCTAGCCCGGGTGCTGGCTCGGGCGAGGCCATCGGCGCGGCTGGGCGCCGGCCAGGGGAGGTGGCAGAGGTGGCCGTGGGGCGCGGCGACGGCGGAGCAGCGCGGTCGGAGAGCGGGGCGAGGGAAGCAGGGGGCGTGCGGTGGGGCGTGGTCACGCGTGGTCGTTGCGAGGGTGAGGCAAGGCGGCGTAGAGCAGCAGCAGGGCGTGCGCGCGCGGTCTGGGCGAGGTGCGGGCGCGCGTGAGGGGCTGCGGCCGCGGGGCAGCGCAGGCGAGCGCGGTGAGCGCGGGCCAGGCGGTGAGCGGGGGCGGCTGCGGTCGACGGCGAGCGAGGCGGGCGCGCAGACATGCACGGGGCCGCGGCGGACGACGCGTGCGAAGCAGAGCGAGGCGAGCGCCGGCGAGAGGGGACAGGGAGGAGGAGGACCGGGGTCCTCACCGCGGCGCGTAGGGTCAAGGCAGTGGGGCGCGGGGAGGAGGATGGGGACGGCGTTCCGATGTGGAGAGGCATGAGGAGGCGAGGAGGCAGGCCGGCGTGGTGGCTCCTGCGAGGTCCAGGCGGCGGCGGCGTCGGCCCGATCCTGATTGGATCGGGGGAGGGGGGAGAGGGAGAGTGGAGATCGAGGGGGGGGGTTAGGGTTTCGGGGTCTCTGGGGAGGCCATATAGGCCAGGGGGATGGCCGGCCTGTGCTCATTGGCCACTGGGTCCCGGTTAGCCCAGTGGGGGGGGGGGTTGCTTTTTATTTTTGTTTTGTCTTTTTCTTTTCTATTTATCTGTTTTTCATTTGTTTCTACTTTTGCAATAAGGTGTGGCCTCATACACAGTTTTGTAATATAGGTTACTTGTTTCGATATAAAGTGCATTAGTTAGTACTGCTAAAAATTGGTTTGGAGGAAAATGGAGTTCACACAAATTTTGTATTAAATAAAATGTATTAAACCTAGCTGTTTTGGTACTGTTAGAGTCACTTAATTAATCTATTAAATGTTGGTTACAATTTTAGCATTGTCTCTGGAATATTTGTTATTTAATGAACATTTTAGTTTCTATTTTGAATAACTTTTATATTCCACTTTGATTTAATTTGAAGTTTGAATTAGGAGTTGAAATGCAATATGATGCAAATGATGATTAGGCACTGTTAAACTGGCTGACATGGCATTAACTAAGGTGATCACTATTGTTCATTACAGGGGGTGTTACAATTCTCCTCATCTAACAAGAATTCTCGTCCCGAGAATTAAGAGGAAGACTGGAAGAAAGAGGGGTATTCTTCACGAAGACGATCCTCGCATTCCCAAGTGGCTTCATCTTCAGAATGATTCGACCACTGAACTTTGAGGAATTTGATTGACTTTTGACGAGTTCGACGTTCAGCTTGATCAAGAATACGGATGGGATATTCTGGATAAGACAGATCTTCCCGCAATTCAAGCATTTCATGATCCATAGCTCGAATAGGATCCTTGAAGCAGCGACAAAGTTGGGATACATGAAAGACATCATGCACTTGAGAAAGATTTGGCGGCAATTGCAATTGATATGCCACTTCTCCTCGACGGGCTAGAATACGGAACGGGCCAATGTAGCGAGGAGCTAACTTGCCCTTGATTCCGAACCGATGAGTACCTTTCAATGGGGTGACGCGAAGGTAGGCTTGCTCGCCGGGCTGATAGACCATTTCCTGGTGCTTTCGGTCATAGTTGCTCTTCTGACGAGACTAAGCAGTTTTCAGATGTTCACGGACAATGCGGACTTGTTCTTCAGCTTGCTGAACAATGTCCGGTCCGACGAGTGAGCGTTCCCCAGTTTCTGACCAATTCAGAGGGGTTCGACACTTACGTCCGTAAAGAACTTCAAACGGCGCCATCTTCAGACTAGCTTGGTAGCTATTGTTGTAAGAGAATTCGGCAAACGGGAGCGATTCCTCCCATTTCTTACCGAAGGAGATGACGCAAGCTCGAAGCATATCTTCGAGCACTTGATTAACTCGTTCGACTTGACCCTGTGACTGAGGGTGAAAAGCGGTACTGAACGACAGGTGAGTTCCCATAGCTTCTTGGAAACTATTCCAGAATCTGGAGGTAAAGAGGCTGCCACGATCCGAACTGATCTCCATGGGAACACCGTGGAGTGACACAATTCGGGAAACATACAAGTCCGCTAACTGACTAGCAGTGATTGTCTCCTTAACTGGCAGAAAGTGAGCAACCTTTGAGAATCGGTCAATGACGACAAAGATAGCATCATGACCCTTCTGAGATCTGGGAAAACCAGTAATGAAATCCATTTGGACCTTGTCCCATTTCCATTCAGGAATATCAAGTGGTTGCAGAGTTCTAGCAGTCCTTTGATGTTCTGCTTTAATGTGGAGGCAAACGTCACACTCAGAAACATAACGAGCAATGTCTCGCTTCATATTAGGCCACCAGTATCTCTGACAAATGTCACGGTACATCTTTGTGCTACCAGGATGAATTGACAGAGGAGTGTCATGAGCTTCTTTCATAACGTGTTCCCTCTCATCCTTGAATTTGGGTACGAAGAGACGGTGTTGGAAAAATAGGATCCCATCATCATCAAGATGGAATTCCGACGGCTTTCCTTTTTCGAAGTATCGCTTAATCCTTTCAACTTCAGAGTCATACCGTTGCATAGTCTTAATGGTGTTCTAAATCTGATTCAACAACTAGGGTATTGAGATAACCCTATGGAACAATATGGAGGTTCAATTTGCGAAGCTCTTCATAAAGAAGAGGTTGTGCTTCCTGAACCATATGGTTGCTACAATAAGCCTTGCGACTCAAAGCATCAGCCATTACATTAGCCTTGCCAGGGGTGTATGAGATATTCATATCATAATCGGCAATTGTCTCGAGCCATCTTTGTTGACGAAGGTTCAGATCTGGTTGCGTATATAAATACTTCAAACTCTAATGATCCGTGTATATCTCGCAATGGTTACCGAGAAGGTAATGACGCCATAGTTTCAGAGCATATATTACCGCAGAAAGTTCAAGATCATGCACTGGATAATTTTCTTTGTGAGGACGCAATTGTCGAGAGGCATAAGCAATCACTTTACGCTCTTGCATTAGGACACAACCTAATCCTTGACGAGATGCATCACAGTATATCGCGAAATCCTTTTGGGAATCCGGGGGTGCTAGCACTGGGGCAGACGTCAACTTATCTTTTAGCGTCTGAAAGCTTTCTTGACATTTTTCTGTCCACTCAAATTTAACACCTTTGTGAAGCAGGTTCGTCAATGGCTTTGCAATCTTGGAAAAGTTCTCAACGAATCGACGGCAATAACTAGCGAGTCCGAGAAAACTTCTGACTTGCTTGACATTCTTTGGGGGAGTCCAATCAAGAATAGCCTGAACTCGCTCGGGGTTAACAGCAATGCCATTCTTGGAAATCACGTGACCGAGGTAGGTCACTTCAGATAACCAGAATTCACTCTTAGAGTACTTGGCGTATAACTGGTGTTCTCGAAGCTTCTCCAATACAAGCCGAAGATGTTCAGCATGTTCATCTTCATTCTTGGAATATATAAGGATATCATCCAAATAAACCACGACGAATTTGTCGAGGTAATCCATGAAGATATAGTTCATCAACCAGGAGAAAGTTGCTGGAGCATTGGTTAAGCCAAATGACATGATAGTGTATTCATAAGAGCCATATCGAGTAACAAAGGCAGTCTTCGGAATATCCTCTTCACAAACACGGATCTGATGATAACCCAACCTCAAGTCGAGTTTCGAGAAGACAGAGGATCCAGCAAGCTGATCATAAAGATCATTGATCCGGGGCAGTGGGTATTTATTCTGGATTGTGGCTTGGTTAATGGGCCGGTAATCCTGAACCAATCGGTTAGTTCCATCCTTCTTCTTAACGAAGAGTGAAGGTGCTCCCCAAGCAGAGGAACTGGGGCGGATGAAACCTTTCTTAAGTGACTTGTCGATTTCTTCCTTAAGCTCGAGAAGGTGGTGCGGAGGCATCTTATAAGGGCGCTTCGCAATAGGGGTAGTGCCAGGCTTCAAGTCGATGACGAACTCGATAGCTCTAACCGGGGGTATCCCTGGAAGTTCTTCCGGGAAAACGTCCGGAAAATCTCGAACGACTGGAATGTTCTCGATTCCTTCCAGAGGTGAGGCATTCAAAGCATTCAGAGCATATATCTGAGCTTCAGCATCCCGTGTAATGCGGGCAGTATAGTTCACTATCTCATCGGAGGGGTGAAGAAGTTGGACAACTTTAGTGGCACAATTGATTGAAGCAATATGAGCTTTCAACCAATCCATTCCGAGTATGAGGTCTATGGTGGAAGACTTCAAGACGATGGGTGAGGCAAGGAATTCCAAACCTTTAATTTCGACGGTAACGTCAGGTGCTATCACGTCAGCATGACAATGACCTCGGGGGGTTTTAACAACTAACGGAGTATGCATCTTCTCATATCGAATGCCATGCATGAATGCAAATTTTCCAGAGATGAATGAATGTGATGCTCCTGAATCAAATAAAACAGAAGCAGGTACTGAGTTAGCGAGAAGGGTACCCATCACAGTAGCAGGTTGATCCTGGACTTCTTCAATATCAATGTTGTAAGCGTGTCCATGACCATGTGCAGCAGACCCAGTATTATAGTTGCGGGCCTGATTGTTGCCACGTCCATTGCCACGGCTAGTACGAGGGAAAGCCAACTGATTCTGAGTCTGGCGGCAGTCCTTAGCAAGGTGACCTGGTTTGCGGCACTTGAAGCACATACCATCTTCAGGACGAAGAGGAGCATTGTGTGGAACAGCTTGAGCTCTTGGCTGCCTCGGTGGTGGAGGAGGCAGACGTGGTGCAGCATAGTTGTTCTTCAGTGCAGGGGCATTTGGACGGAACACGTTGTTGGGAATCCAGACTCGATGCTTCTGTGCTGAGCCCGAAGATGAGCCAGCATCACGATAGAGCTTCTGCGAGTCCTTGTGTTTCATCTGAGCGGTCTCAACCAGAATAGCCTTGTTCACAAGAGTAGAAAAATCGTTGAAGTCTTGAGCAGCAAGTGCAAGCTCGAGGTCTGGGTGGAGTCCATTACGGAACTTCTCTTGTCTACGAGCATCCGTGGCGATGTCTTCTTCAGCATAGCGGGACAGATCAAGAAATTCCCGCTGATAAGCTTCGACAGTCTTGTTGCCCTGAGTGAGGTTGCGGAACTGGGTCTTCATCCGGTCCATAACTCCCTGAGGAATATATCGGGCACGAAAAGCAGCCTGGAACTCAGGCCAGGTAACTACTGTTCCAGCAGGCAGTGTACGCTTGTGTGTGTCCCACCATTGAGCAGCGGGACCCTTTAGGAAAAATACCGCGAAGGTGACGAAGTTGGCAGGGGAGACATTAGCAGACTCCATCTCGTGAGTGATGTCGTGGAGCCAGTCATTAGCATCCAGTGGCTTGTCAGAGTTGCGGAACTGAGTGGGGTTGAGTCGCATAAACTCTATCAAAGTTATTGAAGCAGGTTTCTGGTTCTGGTTGTTCTGATGCGGAAACTGAGCCATGATTCCAGTCATGAACTGACGGTTGAGCTCGAATTGTTGCATCATAGCTGCCATATAGTCTGGCGGTGGTGGGCGTTCAGGGGCACGACCACGACCACGACCACCTGGTCTAACCATCCAGCTAAATTTCAACAGGGATAGTTTAGTAAAAGCAATTGCGACTGTTTAGCGACAAGCATGATGTAATACGACAATAATCAAGCAGTGTAATAGATACTCAACAGTAGTCAATTAAGACATACAGATCCATACACAGAGTCAGGTACATGCGGACAACATAACAGCGCAAATTTTAAAAACTAGACATGCTAGGTGGCGCGCAGGCACCCGGTAAGGAAGTACACAACGAGACATAGCAAAGGCTACATCAACGTCGGAGAAAACCACTGAAACGGGGTAACTGCATGTGCGGACGATGAATGTTCATCGCGGTAGGATCCTGCGCTCCATGTGCACTCTGATGCAGAACCCGGTCTCGAGCTGTAAGAAGAGGTCCACGTGTAGGTGCGTGTCCTCCAACAGCAGGCCAATCAATACCAGCATACAACTGAGTCCTGCGCGGATAAAGGATGTGCTCCGGATGTATCCCTGCACGAACAGCTGGTAGCAACTGCGTCATAGCATCGTAGAGACGTGCTCGAGTGGCAACCAACTCGATGGCAAGAGCCCGAACAGTGCGATCCAGAGCCTGAGTGCACTGAATCAGAACGCGCGGGTCGTAGCGACGAGGCTTGTACGAGGCACAGATAGCTGTGTAGTATCCAGTAGCATCTCCAACAGGGGCATATGAAATGTATCGGAACTCAGAGGCATTCAAGATACTGCTGAACTCTCCTCGGAGACGTGCGACAGCAGAGTAGGCGGCATCATGGACTGCCATCTCAATCGTCACGCCGATACCGTGGAAAAGGTGCAGCTCAGCGGCTGAGTCATCTTGCTGATCATAGATATGAACATCAGCATGGTACTGCTCCTGGTTGAACTCGCGGTAATCCTCGTAGACCATGTACTCGGGGTACCAGCGGTAGCCTAGTCTGGTCAGGAGGGCGATCAGGACAGCTGGAAAACCAGGGGCATCATGAGCCCAAGTGCGAAGCACAAGCTGCGTCGTAGGACGTGGTTGAAACAAATGATCCATCTGAAACAGAGGAAATTCAGGATTGTCAAATGACAATGAGAAGTTTAATACAACTCGGAGAGAAAGGTTAAACAAAACAATGGAAAGGAAAATGATTATCAGACTAATCAGATCAATGGTAAGGAAGTAAGCACAGATATCCAGCTCTCCGGGTATACGAGATTTACGAGATCCTAAGTGTCGGCGTTAGTAAAATTCATTTAACCCGAATATAAGAGAAATTAGAGTCCCAGAGTATAGACGACCAATAAAAGATCCTAATACCACCCAGTTGGCGACGTGGGCCCGTAAGCCACACAGCCAAGTTAGTAAATTAGTTTTTCGATGTCTAAACTCAACTTCGGCTAAGGAATTGGAAAGGGGGCTTCCTACAGGTAGTTGGCTCTGATACCAACTTGTGACGCCCCCGACTCAATCATGCACTAATCATACATGCAAACATGCGCGATCAAGCACAGGGACTCACGGGAAGATATCACAACACAACTCTAACACACATAAACGGAGATCCACAATATTACAGACCAGGGATCACGAGGATCCGAATACATAAGTCAGTCATACAAATAATATCTGAGTACAGACATAGTTAGACAAGGTTTTGCCTTAAGAAGGCTAGCACAAACAACGACTCTAGATCGAAAGGCGTAGGCCTCTTGCCTGGGAGCCTCCGATCCTACTCCTGGTCGGCTGGCTCGATCCAGTAGTACGTGCCGTCTGGACCCTCCTGGTAGTAAGCTCCTGCTGGGACATCTGGCTCCGGGGCTCCATCATCTGATGTAACATCAAATGGGGTATGGGGAAAAAGAAGTAACAAAGCAACCGTGAGTACTCTTCCAAAGTACTCAGCAAGCAAGGATCTACACTACATATGCAACATTATCAAAGAGGAAAGGCTGTATATGTGGACTGGGCTGCAGAAATGCCAGAATAGAGAGAAGGCCTAGTCCTATCGAAGACTAGCATCTGCACGAAGCCACCATCTTGCAGCAATAGAAGAGAGTAGAACAGCATTTTATTAAGCAAACATGTTGAAGTAAAGCCTAGAGATCCTTCCTCGACTCCCTGTGAGAAAGCGATCCCGAAGCTTCAATTAAGTACCAAGTATCCAGTTCAAGGTCGGGATACACAAACTGAGCGTCCTTTACCGTAGGACCGGCTATCGATAGATTATTCTTCCCTGCAGGGGTGCACTACTGTTACCCAACATGCTCGATCACCTCTGGCCGGACACACTCGCTGGGTAATTCCTGTCCTCAGGAGATCAACACGAAGCAGCGCCCTACCTAGGCTCAGGAGAGAGGTCAGCACGCCGGACTAACCTATGCACCCAGAGGTCTTGGGCCATCGCCCTGGGCACCCTGCGCGTTGCGAGACTGGCCAGGGTGCAGGCGCGACACTGAACTCTTCAGTGAAGTATCCAGCCCATTCCCGACAATCAGCCCGCACGGTGAAGCGTGATGTCTGAAGAGCTTTCGGGAGAAACGTACATCACAGAGGGCCCCATAAACCATTATCCCGCGTGGTGGTAGTGCGTATAGGGCACGTCGACCCACTCAGATCAAATACCCAAATCCGATATGCTCATTTAGTAACACGCGGAGATAATCAGAGTTTCTGAAGCTCTGCCACAATATCACACTCGAGTGCCCTTCCGGCACACCCGACATGATAGATCCCCTGCGGGCACCCATCAGGGTCGACCCGCCTGTAACAAAGGTCAAAGTAACCGTGTGGTCATAACATCAAGGGGGACACCCCGAGGAATCACCGTCGGTGAATTCCACTCGATGAAATCATTAGGGTGAACGTATGAGGCATCACCCTTGAGGTTCACACTGAGGGGTTGCACGGCAGAGTCGTATCGGAAGTGGAGAAGGAGGAATCACCCTCGATGACCACGACCGAACAGCTACACTGCAGAGTATTCATCAGGAGTGCGTTATGAGGTATAACCCTCGGCACTCGATAGTAACTATGCAGAGTCGTACAACTAAGGGGGGGGGGTGAGGTGATGTGTCGGTCTCTGGTCAACAATCACGTTGATCGAGTAGTCAATGATCAAGCAGGGGCAACAAGGGTAAGGTGGTGGGGCTCACTGATGGTTCACTACCAACCTATACTAAGCAGTTTAACATAGGTAGGTAAGGTAACGATAAACACGTTACAAAAGTAGGCTATGCATCAGAATAGGAGCAAACATTAACAGTAACAAAATCTAATGCAAGCAGGAGAAATGGAATGGGCGATATCTAGATGCTCAAAGGGGGGGGGGCTTGCCTGGTTGCTCTGGCAAGAAAGAGGGGTCATCAATGGGCTGCTCGTCTGGAGCGTAGTCGTACTCAGCTGCAATGGCGTCGGTCTCGGCATCTATCGAGAGAGAAGGAGGGGGAGAGAAACAATAAATTCACGGCAAAAATGCAAACAATATGTATGACATGCCTAAATGCTATGCTGAGGTGTTCTACTTGTAACACCCCTGTGTAACTACCACTGTGATCAGCTGCTAATATTGCCAAGTCATATCATTTGCAGTGCCTAAACATTGTGGTTATCCAAAGCAAATCAACTCCAATCTGAAAATCAACTCAATTTCAAAAGTGCAAAATAAATTTGCTCAAATACCTTTGGAAAAATGTTCACTAATTAGCAAATAATCCAGGGGCACACATAAAAATATCACCAGTAGCACTTGGATTAATTAAGTGACTCAAACAAAATGAAACAGCACCAAAACAACAATATTAAATCCGTTTAAAATCATTTCAAATTCAAATAAAATCCAAATCTGTCCAAACAAATTTTTGGTGAAAGGAAATATTGCATTACAATATTTGGGACAACTCTCACATTTCACAAAAATGCACAAGTGGCCTAACTATTACCAAATCAGAAAGGAATAAAGAAAACAGATTAAGGAAAATAGAAAAGGCCTAAGCGACACTGTGCACTTAAGCCTGTGCTACGGTACCTGGAGGCCCAGCCCACCGCGGCCTCTTTCTCCCTCCTCCCCTCTCTCTCCATCGCCGTGTCATCCCGCCCGTGGACGCGCCGACGTTGCTCCGGCCGTTCGGCGACACCTCGACGTCCCACCGACGCGCGGGGGGATAAGGATGAGCCAGGGCGTCCCCCCTGGCCTCCCCGTTCATTTCCCCTTCCTCTCTGCTGCTCTTCCCCCTCGATCCCCTTCGTCACCGAGAACCGTCACCGCCGCCCTCTGTCGCCACCGCGGCCATCTACGGCGCCTCACCTCGCCAGGATGCCGTGAGCGTCCGGCGTCGTCCTCCACGACGAACGGTGCCCGCTGCTGGAGCGGGGAGCCATCACAGCCCCGGATCCGCCTCGCCCCCTTCCGCTTCGGCTCCGGCTTCTTCTTCTCCAACTACGGCGACGCAGCTGCAGCTACTAAACCCCCCAAGGGCCACCGTGAGCCGCACTGTAAGCTGCCGCGTCGAGCCCCTCTCTTCCTCCTTTCTTCCCGCGATTGTAGACGCCGTTTCCGTAGTGCCCGATCTGCATGCCGCCGACGAGCTCGCCACCGTAACCACACGCGCCGCCGAGCTTAGCCGAGCACGGCATCGTGCTCAGCGCTCGCAGGAGCCCGACGAACCCCCCTAGCTCGCTTTACCATGCACCGTTGCGCCACTTTCGTTTGGTCCCGAAATCCGGCGCCGCCCGCGAGCTCACCGCCGATGATTTCGGTCGAATCCGGCGACGAGACCACTCCCACACGACGCGCGAGCTCCTTAGCTTTCAAACGCACCTAAGCACGGCTCGAACCGAGCCCTGTAGGCGATTTCTGACGCATTCCTTGTGTTCCAATTATTATCTGGTGACTTATCTGGGTCATGCCCGGCCTCGGATCCATGAATGTTCAGATCCATAAGATTCAAAACAAAAGTTTAATATTGACATAAAAACAATAATACTTCAAGCATACTAATAAAGCAATCATGTCTTCTCAAAATAACATGGCCAAAGAAAGTTATCCCTACAAAATCATATAGTCTGGCTATGCTCCATCTTCATCACACAAAGTATTTAAATCATGCACAACCCCGATGACAAGCCATGCAATTGTTTCATACTTTTGATGTTCTCAAACCTTTTCAACTTTCACGCAATACATGAGCGTGAGCCATGGATATAACACTATAGGTGGAATAGAATATGGTGGTTGTGGAGAAGACAAAAAGAAGGAGATAGTCTCACATCAACTAGGCATATCAACGGGCTATGGAGATGCCCATCAATAGATATCAATGTGAGTGAGAAGGGATTGCCATGCAACGGATGCACTAGAGCTATAAGTTTATGAAAGCTCAAAAAGAAACTAAGTGGGTGTGCATCCAACTCGCTTGCTCACGAAGACCTAGGGCAGTTTGAGGAAGCCCATCATTGGAATATACAAGCCAAGTTCTATAATGAAAAATTCCCACTAGTATATGAAAGTGACAACATAGGAGCTCTCTATCATGAAGATCATGGTGCTACTTTGAAGCACAAGTGTGGAAAAAGGATAGTAACATTGTCCCTTCTCTCTTTTCTCTCATTTTTTTTGGTGGGCTTCTTTGGCCTCTTTTATTTTTTTATAAAGTCCGGAGACTCATCCCAACTTGTGAGGGAATCATAGCTTCCATCATCCTTTCCTCACATGGGACAATGCTCTAATAATGATGATCATCACACTTTTATTTACTTACAACTCAAGAATTACAACTCGATACTTAGAAAAAAAAAATATGACTCTATATGAATGCCTCCGGCGGTGTACCGGGATGTGCAATGATCTAGCGTAGCAATTGATGTCAAAAAATGGACAAGCCATGTAAACATCATGCTAGCTATCTTACGATCATGCAAAGCAATATGACAATGATTGAGCGTGTCATAATAAAATGAAACGGTGGAAGTTGCATGGCAATATATCTCGGAATGGCTATGGAAATGCCATAATAGGTAGGTATGGTGGCTGTTTTGAGGAAGGGTATATGGTGGGTGTAAGGCACCGGCGAAAGTTGCGCGGTACTAGAGAGGCTAGCAATGGTGGAAGGGTGAGAGCGCGTATAATCCATGGACTCAACATTAGTCATAAAGAACTCACATACTTATTGCAAAAATCTATTAGTCATTGAAACAAAGTACTTCGCGCATGCTCCTAGGGGGATAGATTGGTAGGAAAAGACCATCGCTCGTCCCCGACCGCCACTCATAAGGAAGACAATCAATAAATAAATCATGCTCCGACTTCATCACATAACGGTTCACCATACGTGCATGCTACGGGAATCACAAACTTTAACACAAGTATTTTTACCAATCCACAATTACTCACTAGCATGACTCTAATATCACCATCTTTATATCTCAAAACAATCATAAGGAATCAAACTTCACATAGTATTCAATGCACTTTATATGAAAGTTTTTATTATATCCCTCTTGGATGCCCATCATATTAGGACTAAATTCATAACCAAAGCAAATTACCATGCTGTTTAGAGAGACTCTCAAAATAATATAAGTGAAGCATGAGAGTTCAACAATTTCTATAAAATAAAGCCACCGTCGTGCTCTAAAAAGATATAAGTGAAGCACTAGAGCAAAATTGCCTAGCTCAAAAGATATAAGTGAAGCACATAGAGTATTCTAATAAATCACGATTCATGCGTGTCCCTATCAAAAGGTGTGTACAGCAAGGATAATTGTGGCAAACTAAAAAGCAAAGACTCATATCATACAAGACGCTCCAAGCAAAACACATATCATGTGGTGAATAAAAATATAGCCTCAAGTAAATTTACCGATAGACGAAGACGAAAGAGGGGATGCCATCCGGGGCATCCCCAAGCTTAGGCTCTTGGTTGTCCTTGAATATTACCTTGGGGTTCCTTGGGCATCCCCAAGCTTAGGCTCTTGCCACTCCTTATTCCATAGTCCATCAAATCTTTACCCAAAACTAGAAAACTTCACAACACAAAACTCAACAGAAAACTCATGAGATCCGTTAGTATAAGAAAATAAATCACCACTCTTGGTACTGTTTTGAACTCATTCTTTATTTATATTGGTGTAATATATACTGTATTACAACTTTTCCATGGTTCATACCACCCGATACTACCCATAGATTCATCAAAATAAGCAAACAACACATAGAAAACAGAATCTGTCAAAAACAGAACAGTCTGTGAAGATCTGAATTGTTCTAATAACTATGTAACTACAAAAATTCTGGAAATTTAGGAAAACATAGGAAATTTGTATATAAATCTTGTGTAAAAAATTCAGTGTTTTTCCATGCTCCAGTGAATTTAAACAATTCTGTGACTGGACGCAAAAGTTTCTGTTTTTCAGCAAGATCAAATCTACTATCACCGTAAGCCATCCCAAAGGTCTTACTTGGCACAAACACTAATTAAAACACCAAAACACAATTACTACAGAGGTAGTAATGTGTAAACTCATAAAAACAGAAAATAAAAATATTGGGTTGTCTCCCAACAAGCGCTTTTCTTTAAAGCCTTTTAGCTAGGCATTGAGATTTCAATGATGCTCACATGAAAGATAATAATTGGAACACAAGGAGAGCATCATAAAACTTGTGACAAACAAATTTAAGTCTAACATGCTTCCTATGCATAGGCATTTTATAAGCAAATAAATTATCAAGGCATGCAAAAAATAGCATATGTAAGGAAGAAGTAAGAAACAGTAGCAGTCTCAACATAACAAGAGGTAATTTAGTAACATGAAAATTTCTACAACCATATTTTCATCTCTCATAATAATTACATGTAGGATCATATTCAAATTCAACAATATAGCTATCACATAACATATTTTCTACATGATACACATGCATGCAAAGTTGACACTCTTCCAAAATAGTGGGATCATCAAATAAAGTTATGACCTCTCCAAGCCCACTTTCATCAAAAAATTCATAAGACTGATCATTCTCCAAAGTAGTGGGTTCATTATTACCTAGAGTTGACACTCTTCCAAACCCACTTTTAATATTATTGCAAACACTATTATCAATATCATATTCATCATGAGGCTTAAACAAATTTTCAAGATCAAAAGAAGCATTATCACCCCAATCATGATCGTTACAATAAGTAGTGGACATAGCAAAACTAGCATCCCCAACCTTGGGGTTTTGCATATCATTAGCACAATTAACATTAATAGAATTTATAATAACATCATTGCAATCATGCTTTCATTCAAGGAGCTATCGTGAATCACTTCATAAATTTCTTCTTTTAACATGTCATCACAATTTTCAGATTCACGAATTTCAAGCAAAACTTCATAAAGATAATCTAGTGCACTCAACTGACTTGCAATAGGTTCATCATAATTGGATCTCTTTAAAAGATTAGCATGTGGATGAGGATCCATAAACTCTTTGCTTACTATTTTTCAATAAAATACACAATTATGCCAAGCAAACGAGCAAACAAACCAAGTAAGACATAAGGGCAAACAGAAAGAAGGCGATTAAAAAGGTAAATCTTTTTGTATTTTTCTGAAAATCGTTTTAGAAGTGGGGAGAGGAAAACGAGAGGCAAATGGCGAATATTGTAATGCAAGAGATGAGAGTTTATGATGGGTACTTGGTAGGCTTGACGTAGATCTCCTCGGCAACGGCGCCAGAAATTCTTCCAGCTACTTCTTGAGCTTGCGTTGGTTTTTCCCTTGAAGAGGAAAGGGTGATGCAGCACAATAGAGATAAGTATTTCCCTCAGTTAAGAACCAAGGTATCAATCCAGTAGGAGAAATGCGCAAGTCCCCAATAGATGGACCCGCACAAACAATCAAACACTTGCACCCAACACGATAAAGGGGTTGTCAATCCCTTCACGGTCACTTGCAAAGGTGAGATCTGACAGAGATAGAAAAGACTACACAAAAGATAAAATATTTTTGGGTTTTCTAGTTTATAGAACTGAAAATAAAAGATTGCAAAATAGTAGATCGGAAACAAATATGATGGAAAATAGACCCGGGGGCCATAGGTTTCACTAGAGGCTTCTCTCTTGAAGGCAAATAATTCGGTGGGTGAAAAAATTACTGTCTAGCAATTGATAGAAAAGTGCAAAGTTATGACGATATCCAAGGCAATGATTATGCATATAGGCATCATGTCCGTGTCAAGTAGACCGACTCCTGCCTGCATCTACTACTATTACTCTACACATCGACCGCTATCCAGCATGCATCTAGAGTATTAAGTTCATAAAGAACGGAGTAACGCCTTAAGTAAGATGACATGATGTAGAGGAATAAACTCAAGCAATATGATGAAATCCCCATCTTTTTATCCTCGATGGCAACAATTCAATACGTGTCTCGCTACCCCTACTTTGTCATTGGGTGAAATCACGCAAGATTGAACCCAAAGCTAAGCACCTCTCCCATTGCAAGAAAAACCAAACTAGTTGGGCAAAGCAAACCGATAATTCGAAGAGAAATACAAAGATATCAAATCATGCATATAAGAATTCAGAGAAGATTCAAATAATATTCATAGATAAGCTGATCATAAATCCACAATTCATCGGATCTCGACAAACACACCGCAAAAGAAGATTACATCAGATAGATCTCCAAGAACATCGAGGAGAACATGGTATTGAGAATCAAAGAGAGAGAAGAAGTCATCTAGCTACTAGCTATGGACCTGTACGTCTATGGTAAACTACTCACGCTTCATCGGAAGGGCAATAGGTTTGATGTAGATGCCCTCCGTGATCGAATCCCCCTCCGGCAGGATGTCGGAAAAGGCCCCAAGATGGGATCTCACGGGAACAAAAGGTTGCGGCGGTGGAAAAGTATTTTCATGGCTCCCTCTGAGGGTTCTGGAATATATGTGAATATATAGGACGAAGAGCTAGGTCAGGGGACTCCCGAGGGGGCCACAAGGCAGGGGGCACGGCCCCCCTAGGGCGCACCCTCCACCCTTGCCGCCGCCTCGTGGGTTTTCTGGCTTGGACTCCAAGTCCTCTGGGTGTCTTCTGGTCCAAGAAAAATTGTCGTGAAGTTTTATTCCGTTTGGACTCCGTTTGGTATTCCTTTTCTGCGAAGCTCAAAAACAAGGAAAAAAACAGAAACTGGCACTGGGCTCTAGGTTAATAAGTTAGTCCCAAAAATAATGTAAAATAGCATAATAATGCATATAAAACATCCAAAATAGATAATATAATAGCATGGAACAATAAAAAAATATAAATACGTTGGAGACGTATCAAGCATCCCCAAGCTTAATTCCTGCTCATCCTCGATCGAGTAGGTAAATGATAAAAATAGAATTTTTGATGTGGAATGCTACCTAACATATTTATCCATGTAATTTTCTTCATTGTGGCATGAATGTTCAGATCCATAAGATTCAAAACAAAAGTTTAATATTGACATAAAAACAATAATACTTCAAGCATACTAATAAAGCAATCATGTCTTCTCAAAATAACATGGCCAAAGAAAGTTATCCCTACAAAATCATATAGTCTGGCTATGCTCCATCTTCATCACACAAAGTATTTAAATCATGCACAACCCCGATGACAAGCCATGCAATTGTTACATACTGTTGATGTTCTCAAACCTTTTCAACTTTCACGCAATACATGAGCGTGAGCCATGGATATAACACTATAGGTGGAATAGAATATGGTGGTTGTGGAGAAGACAAAAAGAAGGAGATAGTCTCACATCAACTAGGCATATCAATGGGCTATGGAGATGCCCATCAATAGATATCAATGTGAGTGAGAAGGGATTGCCATGCAACGGATGCACTAGAGCTATAAGTTTATGAAAGCTCAAAAAGAAACTAAGTGGGTGTGCATCCAACTCGCTTGCTCACGAAGACCTAGGGCAGTTTGAGGAAGCCCATCATTGGAATATACAAGCCAAGTTCTATAATGAAAAATTCCCACTAGTATATGAAAGTGACAACATAGGAGCTCTCTATCATGAAGATCATGGTGCTACTTTGAAGCACAAGTGTGGAAAAAGGATAGTAACATTGTCCCTTCTCTCTTTTCTCTCATTTTTTTGGTGGGCTTCTTTGGCCTCTTTTATTTTTTTATAAAGTCCGGAGACTCATCCCAACTTGTGAGGGAATTGTAGCTTCCATCATCCTTTCCTCACATGGGACAATGCTCTAATAATGATGATCATCACACTTTTATTTACTTACAACTCAAGAATTACAACTCGATACTTAGAAAAAAAATATGACTCATCGTGAAGTTTTATTCCGTTTGGTATTCCTTTTCTACGAAGCTCAAAAACAAGGAAAAAACAGAAACTAGCACTGGGCTCTAGGTTAATAAGTTAGTCCCAAAAATAATATAAAATATCATAATAATACATATAAAACATCCAAACCAGATAATATAATAGCATGGAACAATAAAAAATTATAGATACGTTGGAGACGTATCAGTGTCGTGTATTATATGAGTCTTTGTTTGTTTTCTTTTTAGTTTGTCACAATCATCTTTGCTGGACACACCTATTTGAGAGGGACACACATTTATCATGATTTTTTAGAATACTCTATGTGCTTCACTTAAATCTTTTGAGCTAGGCAGTTGCTCTAGTGCTTCACATATATATTTTTCGAGCACGGCGGTGGTTACATTTTAAAGAAATTGTTGCACTCTCATGCTTCACTTATATCTTTTTGAGAGTTGATAATAGTAATGGTAATTAGTACAAGTTATGAATTTCGTCCTAATATGATAGGTATTCAAGAGGGATATAATAAAGACTTTCATGTAGATAACTGAATATGATAAGTTGATTCCTTGCAATAGTTTTGCGATATAAAGGTGGTAATATGTGGCTTGTGCTAGTGAGTAATAATGGTTTAGTAAGAATATTGATGTCAAGGTTTGTGATTCCCGAAGCATGCACGTATGGTCTATCATTATGCTAAGAAGTTGGAGCATGATTTATTATTGATTGTCTTCCTTATGAGTGGCGGTCGGCGACGAGCTGTTGGGGAACGTTGCGTGGGAAACAAAAAAATTCCTACGCTCACCAAGATCAATCTAGGAGATGCACATCTACGAGAGGAGAGATTGGATCTACATACCCTTGTAGATCTCTAAGAGAAAGCGTTAAGAAATGCCGTTGATGTAGTCGAATGTCTTCGCTATCCAATCATGATCCGTCCACGAACTCCCGATCAAGTGCCGAACTGACGGCAACTCTGGGTTTAGCACACGTGCGGCTCGGCGGCGTCCTCTCCTTCTTTATCCAGCAAGCGAGAGAGAGGGGTGGATGAGATCGGGACCAACACGACGACATGGTGGTGGTGGTGGCAGCGGAATTCCAGCATGGCTTTGCCAAGCGCGTACCGTGAAACGTGGGAGGAGTTGGGAGAGGTAACGGGAAAGGGTCGAAGGGTCGATGCCCCCAATGCCTCCCCACCTTTATATAGGTGTGGAGGGGGCTGGTGTCTTGCCCTACAAGGCCCTAGGGTCGTTGGCCAAAGGGGGAGGAAGGAAATCCCACCTTTCCTTCCCCACCGATCGCTATCCCCCCTTTTTAGGGATCCTGATCTTATCCCCTTGGGATATGATACTATTCCTTTTAAGGGAGGATCTTGATGCGCCTAGACCAGGGTTGTGGTGACTTTCCCCACTACCCACGTTCATATGGGTCCCCCATGCAGGTGGGCCCCACTTCGGAACCTTCTAAAACCTTCCCGGTAAAATACCGAAAAAACTCGAACTTTTTCCGGAACCACGATAACAACTTTCCATATATGAATCTTTACCTCTGGACTATTTCGGAGCTCCTCGTGATGTACTGAATCCCATCCGGGACTTCAAAGAACCTTCAAATTTTCCACTATTCATATCTCAATACTACCCTAGTGCTACCGAACGTTAAGCGTGCGACCCTACGGGTTCGAGAATCATGTAGACATGACCGAGACTCCTCTCTGGTCAATAACAAATAGCGTGACCTAGATGCCCATATTGATTCCTACATATTCCACGAAGATCTTTATCGGTTGAACCATGATGTCAAGGATTTAGTTAATCCCATATACAATTCCCTTTGTCCGGCGATATGTTACTTGCCCGAGATTCGATCGTCGGTATCTCCATACCTAGTTCAATCTCGTTACTGGAAAGTCTCTTTACTTGTTCCGTAATACAACATCCCGTGACCAAACTCATTAGTCACATGCTTGCAAGCTTCTGGTGATGTTGTATTACCAAGAGGGTTCCGAGATACCTCTCCGTCATACGGAGTGACAAATCCCAGTCTTGATCCATGCCAACTCAACAGACACCCTCGGAGATACCTGTAGAACATCTTTATAGTCACCCAGTCACGTTGCGACGTTTGATACACACAAGGTACTCCTCCGGTGTCAGTGAGTTGCATGATCTCATGGTCATATGAACAGATACTTGACATGCAGAAAATGATAGCAATAAACTTGATATGATCATATGCTACGTTTATAGTTTGGGTCTTGTCCATCACATCATTCTCCTAATGATGTGATCCCGTTATCAAATGACAACTCATGTCTATGACTAGGAAACCATAGCCATCTTTGATCAACGAGCTAGCCCGGTAGAGGCTCACTAAGGACATGTTGTTGTCTATGCATCCACACATGTATTTGAGTTTGCAATCAATATAATTATAGCATGGATAATAAACGATTATCATGAACAAGGAAATATAATAATAACCACTTTATTATTGCCTCTAGGGCATATTTCCAACAGTCTCCCACTTGCACTAGAGTCAATAATCTAGTATTACATGGTAATGAATCTAACACCCATAGAGTTCTGGTGTTGATCATGTTTTGCCCATGGAAGAGGTTTAGTCAACGGATCTGAAACATTCAGATCCATATGTACTTTGCAAATGTTTATGTCCTCCTCCTTGATCGCATCGCGGATGGAATTGAAGCATCGCTTTATGTGTCTGGTCCTCTTGTGAAACCTTGGTTCCTTGGCTAGAGCAATGGCACCAGTGTTGTCACAGAACAGAGTCATTGGGTCCAGTGCATTGGGCACAACTCCAAGATCTGTCATGAACTACTTCATCCAGACACCTTCCTTTGCTCCCTCCGAGGCAGCTACGTACTCCGCTTCGCATGTAGAATCAGCTACCACGCTTTGCTTTGAACTACACCAGCTTACCGATCCCCCATTTAGAATATATACGTATCCGGTTTGAGACTTAGAGTCATCTAGATGAGTGTCAAAGCTTGCATCAACGTAACCCTTTACGACGAGCTGTTGATCACCTCCATAAACGAGAAACATTTCCTTAGTCCTTTTTAGGTACTTAAGGATATTCTTGACCGCTGTCCAGTGTTCCACGTACTCCTGGATCACTTTGAAACCTTCCGGCCATACTTATGGCAAGGCTTACATCTGGTCTTGTGCACAGCATCGCATACATGATAGAGCCTATGGCAGAAGCATAGGGGCTGACACTCATCTTTTCTCTATCTTCTGTAGTCATTGGGCATTGAGTCTTACTCAACTTGACACCTTGCAAAATAGGCCCCTTCTTAGACTGATCCATTTTGAACTTCTTCAAAATCTTATCAAGGTATGTGCTTTGTGAAAGTCCTATTAAGTGTCTCGATCTATCTCTATAGATCTTGATGCCTAATATGAAAGCAGCTTCTCCTAGGTCCTTCATTGAAAAACTCTTGTTCAAATATTCCTTCACGTTTTCCAAAAGTTCAATATTGTTTCCAATCAGCAATATGTCATCCACATATAATATTAGAAACGCTATAGAGCTCCCACTCACTTTCTTGTAAATACAAGCTTCTCCATAAACTTGTATAAACCCAAACGCTTTGATCATTTCATCAAAGCGAAGATTCCAACTCCGGGATGCTTGCACCAGTCCATAAATGGATCGCTGGAGCTTGCACACTTTGTCAGCATTCTTCGGATCAAAAAAACCTTCCGGTTGCATCAGATACAACTCTTCCTTAAGGAAACCGTTAAGGAATGCTGTTTTGACATCCATCTGCCAGATTTCATAATCAAAAAATGCATCTATTGCCAACATCATTCTGACGGACTTAAGCATCGCTACGGGTGAGAAAGTCTCATCGTAGTCAACTCCTTGAACTTGTGAAAACCCCTTTGCCACAAGTCGAGCTTTATAGACGGTGACATTACCGTCCGCGTCCGTCTTCTTCTTGAAGATCCATTTATTCTGAATGGCCTTACACCCTTCACGTAATACTTCCAAAGTCCATACTTTGTTTTCATACATGGATCCCATCTCGGATTTCATGGCCTCTAACCATTTGTTGGAATCCGGGCCCACCATCACTTCTCCATAGCTCGTAGGTTCATCGTTGTCCAACAACATGACCTCTAAGACAGGGTTACCGTACCACTCAGGAGCAGTACGTACCCTTTTCAACCTACGAGATTCGATAGTAACTTGATCCGAAACTTCATGATCACTATCATTAGCTTTCTCTTCAACTGACGTAGGTGCCACAGAAACATCTTTCTGCGCTACACTACTCTCTGGTTGAAGTAAAGGTTCAACAAGCTCATCAAGTTCTATCTTCCTCCCACTCAATTCTTCCGAGAGAAACTCTTTCTCGAGAAAGGACCTGTTCTTAGCGACAAACAATTTGCCCTCGGATCTGAGATAGAAGGTATACCCAATTGTCTCCTTTGGGTATCCTATGAAGACGCATTTGTCCACTTTGGGTTCGAGCTTTTCTGGCTGAAGCCTTTTGACATAAGCATCGCAGCCCCAAACCTTAAGAAACGACAGCTTAGGTTTCTTGCAAAACCATAGTTCATACAGTGTCGTATCTACGGACTTACATGGTGCCCTATTTAAAGTGAATGCAACTGTCTCTAATGCATAACCCCAAAAAGATAGTGGCAGGTCAGCAAGAGACATCATAGAACGCACCATATCCAATAAGGTACGATTACAACGTTCGGACACACCATTACGTTGTGGTGTTCCAGGTGGCATTAGTTGTGAAACAATTCCACATTGTCTTAAGTGATTGCCAAACTCATAACTCAGATATTCTCCCCCTCGATCGGATCGTAGGAATTTAATCTTCTTGTTACGATGATTCTCAACTTCACTCTGAAATTGCTTGAACTTTTCAAATGTTTCAGACTTATGCTTCATTAAGTAAATATACCCATATCTACTCAAATCATCGGTGAAGGTGAGAAAGTAACGATGTCCACCGCGCACGTCAACACTCATCGGACCACACACATCAGTATGTATGATTTCCAACAAGTCACTTGCCCATTCCATGTGCCGGAAAATGGGGTTTTAGTCATCTTGCCCATGAGGCATGGTTCGCATGTGTCAAGTGATTCAAAATCAAGTAACTCCAAAAGTCCATCAGCATGGAGTTTCTTCATGCGCTTTACACCAATATGACCTAAGCGGCAGTGCCACAAGAAAGTGGTACTATCATTATCAACTTTACATCTTTTGGCATCAATGTTATGAACATGTGTATTATCACTATCGAGATTCAATAAGAATAAACCCCTCACATTGGGTGCATGACCATGAAAGATATTACACATATAAATAGAACAACCATCATTCTCTGATTTAAATGAGTAACCGTCTCGCATTAAACAAGATCCAGATATAATGTTCATGCTCAACGCAGACACTAAATAACAATTATTTAGGTTTATCACTAATCCCAATGGTAATCAAAGAGCGAGCGTGCCGACGGCGATCACATCAACCTTGGAACCATTTCCCACGCGCATCGTCACTTCATCCTTCGCCAGCCATCGTCTATTCCGTAGTTCCTATTTAGAGTTGCAAATGTGAGCAACCGCACCGGTATCAAATACCCAGGCCCTACAACGAGAACTGGTAAGGTACACATAAATAACATGTATATCATATATACCTTTGTTGACGTTGGCCCCCTTCTTGTCGAGCAGATACTTGGGGCAATTCTGCTTCCAGTGGCCAGTTCCTTTGCAATAGAAGTACTCAGTTTCTGGCTTGGGTCCATGATACGTCTCCAACGTATCTATAATTTTTGCTTGTTCCATGCTGTTATATTATCATTCTTGGATGTTTTACAATCATTTTATAGCAACTTTATATCCTTTTTGGGACTAACCTATTGACATAGTGCCCAGTTCCAGTTCCTGTTTTTTCCTTGTTTTTTTACTTCGCAAAAAATCAATACCAAACGGAGTCCAAACACAACGAAACTTTTTGGAGATTTTTTAAGGACCAGAAGGAACAATTTGGGTCGAAGAAGTACTAGAGGGGTGCCCCGAGGGGGGCACAACCCACCTTGGCGCGCCTAGGGGCCCAGGCGCGCCCTGGTGGGTTGTGCCCACCACGGTGGCCTCCCGCACTGCCTCTTTGCTCTATAAATACCCCAATATTCGAAAAACCGTAGGAGAGTCGACGAAACACAATTCCAGCCGCCGCAAGTTCCAGAAACACCAGATCCAATCTAGATACCATCATGGAGGGGTTCATCATCCTCATTGGTGCCTCTCCGATTATGCGTGAGTATTTCATTGTAGACCTTCGGGTCCGTAGTTAGTAGCTAGACGGCTTCCTCTCTCTCTCTTTTGATTCTCAATACAATGGTCTCTTGGAGATCTATTTGATGTAACTCTTTTTGCGGTGTGTTTGTTTGGATCCGATGAACTTTGAGTTTATGATCAGATCTATATTTTTATCCATGAAAGTTATTTGAGTTTCTTTGATCTCTTATATCCATGATTACTTATAGCTTCATATTTCTTCTTCGAATCTTTGGTTTAGTTAGGCCGACTAGATCGATTTTTCTTGCCATGGGAAGAGGTGGTTTGTGATGGGCTCGATCTTACGGTGCTCAATCCCAGTGACAGAAGGGGACATGACACGTATGTATCGTTGCTATTAAGGATAACAAGATGGGGTGTATTCCTACATGAATAGATCTTGTCTACATCATGTCATCATTCTTATTGCATTACTCCGTTTCTCCATGAACTTAATACACTAGATGCATGCTGGATAGCGGTCGATGTGTGGAGTAATAGTAGTAGATGCAGGCAAGAGTCGGTTTACTAATCTTGGACATGATGCCTATATAATGATCATTGCCTGGATATCATCATGATTATTTGAAGTTCTATCAATTGCCCAAAGGTAATTTGTTTACCCACCATATGCTATTTTTCTCGAGAGAAGCCACTAGTGAAATATACGGCCCCCGGGTCTATTTTTCTTCATAGTTGCTTTCCGATCTATTATTTGCCACTTTTATTTTCAGATCTATTATACCAAAAACCCAAAAATACCTTGCTGCACTTTTTTGCCATTTATTTTATTTCGCGTTTATTCGAGATCTGTTTATCCAATCTGTCATAATTTTTCTCCCGTCCACATGACAATTTCTGGCACCGTACCCGAAAGGGATTGACAACCCCTTTAACACGTCGGGTTGCAAGTATTTGTTATTTGTGTGCAGGTACCGTTTACATAGTGTTGCTTGGTTCTCCTACTGGTTCGATAACCTTGGTCTCATCATTGAGGGAAATATCTACCGTAGCTGTGCTGCATCATCCCTTCCTCTTTGGGGAAATATCGACATAGTTCAAGCGACATCAAAAGGAATTTCTGGCACCGTTGCCAGGGAGACATCATCAACATCTATCAGGTTCCTAATCACAAATCTCATCTCCTTGCAATTTACATTATTTGCCATTTGCCTCTCATTTTCACATCCCCCACTTCACAAAAATTTGCCATTTATTCGCCCTCTTTTTCATTCGCTGTTTTCTCGTCAGATCTATCTTTTTGTGTATGATCTTGTTCGCCTACTTTGTCACTATAGCTAGGATGTCTACCCCTCCTTTGTCACTGGATTTATACTTCAAGCTGAAACAAGGAGAAAATTTGAAAGTTGCCTGGTATAGGCTAATGGAATCTTATCGCATTTGCAATCTAAAAGGGGATGCAAAGATTTTGCTTCAAAAATTTTATATAGGTTTGACATTGCATCATAGACAACTTTTGGATTTTGTCGCTAAAGGGAACTTTATTGAGCTTGATGCTAATACCGCTTATGAGACCCTAGAGGGAATTTTGGGAATTCCACCTATCAAAAAGGGGATTTCTTTCACCCAAGAAGTGGTCCAAATTTTGGACAAGTTGAGTCATTTGCATAAACATTTGGTTGAGTTACAAAAATATAATGAACCTCTCAAACATATTAGTGGAAACCTAAATCGCATGAATACCTTGATTACTGTTTGCAATAAACGGTTGGATATTTTAGATCTTAAGATGGTTTCTTTTCCTGAGAATTTAGGGAAGTGTAAAGAGCCTCCTTGGTTTGAGAAAGCTCTTGTAAAATTTGCCAAAACAAAAGATGACAATACTTGAATCTATGCTTTATGCCTAGCTAAGGGCG
Organism: Thinopyrum elongatum; assembly: GCA_011799875.1. Taxonomy (NCBI): domain Eukaryota; kingdom Viridiplantae; phylum Streptophyta; class Magnoliopsida; order Poales; family Poaceae; genus Thinopyrum; species Thinopyrum elongatum. The sequence continues at coordinate 620,369,574 of CM022303.1, forward strand.
TAAAACGATAGCGCTTGTTGGGAGGCAACCCAATGAATAAAATTTATTTTTGCCTTTTTCTTTCTATTCTTGAGTGTTTGCACAATTATGCCTCAGTTATGATTGTGTTTTTTATGTTTTAATTAGTGCTTGTGCCAAGTAAAGCCTTTGGGATAGCTTTGGTGACAGTTGATTTGATCTTGTTGGAAAACAGAAACTTGTGCGTCCAATAAAATAAATGTATAAAATAACAGCAGCTACGAAAAATTCTGAATTTTTTTACACAAGATTTATTTGCAAATTTCCTATGTTTTCCTAATTTTTGAGAATTGTTGGAGTTACATAAGTATGAGAACAATTAGCATCTTTACAGACTATTCTGTTTTTGACAGATTCTATTTTCTTTGCATTGTGTGCTTATTTTGATGAATCTATGGTTTGTATCGCGGCGGGGGGGTGGGGGGGGTAATAGGGGGTTATAAAGCATGGTAAGTTAGAATACAGTAGATATAATGCAATAACAAAATTTGAATGGGTTTTCTACAGTACTTAAAGTAAAGATTAGTTTTCTTATACTAACGGATCTCACGAAGGTTTTGTTAAGTTTTGTGTGACTGAAGTTTTCAAGTTTTGGGTTAGATCACGATGGATGAAGGAATAAGGAGTAAGAAGAGCCTAAGCTTGGGGATGCCCCATGGCACCCCAAGCCATTATCCAAAGAGAAACAAGCAACTAAGCTTGGGGATGCCCCCGAGTGGCATCCCCTCTTACGACCATCGGTATTTTACTTGGAGCTTTATTTTTATTCGTCACATATCATGAGTTTTGCTTGGAGCGTCTTATGCTATATGAGTCTTTGCTTGTTTTGCTTTTTAGTTTGCATCATCTATCCTTGCTGAACACACCTATTTGAGAGAGCCAAAATTATGCTATGATTTGTTAGAATTGCTCTATGTGCTTCACTTAATTTTTTTGAGCTATGGAATTGCTTTAGTGCTTCACTTATATCTTTTTGCGCACGGCGTGTTTTAATATTTTTGAAGAAATGCTCTCTTGCTTCACTTAGATTTATTTGAGAGTTAGTATTTTTGAAGAAATTCTCTCATGCTTCACTTATATTATTTTGAGAGAAGAAAATTTTATGCTCATGTTCTTCACTTAGATTTGTTTGAGCTATCAAAAGCAACATATGAAACTAGTCCCAAAGTGATAGATATTCAAGAGGGATATAATAAAAACTTTCATGAAGATGATTGGACAAAATAAACTTGATTCTTTGTAATAGTTTTGCGATATGATGATATAATATGTGAGTCATGTTGATGCGTAATTGTGCTTTAGTAAGAATATTGGTGTTAAGGTTTGTGATTCCCTATGCAAACACGAAAGTCAATAGTTATGCAATGAAATTACATCCGACTTGTGGTGAATTATTCGGTGTTAGTTATGCTTAATGCTCGCTTATGAGATTTTTTGTTTCTTGGTTGGATGCTTCTCAATCTTTTTGATGGCCTTCACTTGTACTAAGTAGGAATACTACTTGTGCATCCAAAATCCTTAAACCCAGTTTTGCCATATGAATCCACTATACCTACCTATATGCGGTATTTCCGTGCCGTTCTAAGCAAATTTGTATGTGCCATCTCTAATTTTCAAAATAAATTTCCTTTTTGTGTGCTCGTCCCGCTCATGAAACGGTAGGGGGTGGCTGATATTTTTCCATGCTAGATGTGTTATCCTCAAGATGAGTGTTTATTCACTTGTCATTGCACGAGAGTACGGCAAAGGTATTAGGGATGCCCAGTCCCGAAATGAAAAATGAATTTACTTTATGTTGTCAAATAATAAATTCCTTAGAAAGTGTTGGTATGGATGGTACCCATGGATATGGCTAGCCGTGGAATGTGAAAGTATGGTGGAAAAAGGAATAAACTTTATTTTCTGCTTGGGAACCGCCTATGATATATCTAGCATGGAAAGTATTGGGAACTACTCGATCGTTTTCGTTGACAGGAAAAGCATGCCACCCAAAATGTTTTATCTCTATCTTTTTCGCTTTGAGCTCTGGCACCTCTACAAATCCCTACTTCCCTCTGCGAAGGGCCTTTCTATTCACTTTATGCAATTTTTATTTTATTTCAGTCTCCATCTTCTATAAAGCACCAACTAAAGGGGCACTATGATCGTACTTGAGCATTGGGTGTAGCTAATATGCGAGTGTATTTCATGAATGGATCAATGATTGAGCATAATGGGCTAGCAATAACTTGCTTTAGTATTGATATTTTGAAAGACATGGTTGCTTGTTGATATGCTTGAGTATTGAAATCTTCATGTCAAAACTAGACTATTGCTTTGAATCATATAAAAGTCCAAATGTCCATGCTACAAGAAAAGAAAATGTGATGAACATGTTAGGCAGCATTCCACATCAAAAATTCTGTTTTTATCATTTACCTACTCGAGGACGAGTAGGAATTAAGTTGGGGATGCTGTACGTCTCCAACGTATCTATAATTTTTGCTTGTTCCATGCTGTTATATTATCATTCTTGGATGTTTTACAATCATTTTGTAGCAACTTTATATCATTTTTTGGGACTAACCTATTGACGTAGTGCCCAGTGCTAGTTCCTGTTTTTTCCTTCTTTTTTACTTATCAGAAAATCAATACCAAATGGAGTCCAAACACAGCGAAACTTTTTGGAGATTTTTTATGGACCAGAATGAACAACTTGGGCCGAAGAAGTACCAGAGGGGTGCCCCGAGGGGGGCACAACCCACCTGGGCACGCCTGGGGGCCCAGGCACGCCCTGGTGGGTTGTGCCCACCTCGGTGGCCTCCCGCACCGCCTCTTTGCTCTATAAATACCCCAATATTCCAAAAACCATAGGAGAGTCGACGAAACACAATTTCAGCCGCCGCAAGTTCCAGAAACACCAGATCCAATCTAGACACCATCATAGAGGGGTTCATCATCCTCATTGGTGCCTCTCCGATGATGCGTGAGTAGTTCATTATAGACCTTTGGGTCCATAGTTAGTAGCTAGATGGCTTCCTCTCTCTCTTTTGATTCTCAATACAATGGTCTCTTGGAGATCTATTTGATGTAACTCTTTTTGCGGTGTGTTTGTTGGGATCCGATGAACTTTGAGTTTATGATCAGATCTATATTTTTATCCATGAAAGTTATTTGAGTTTCTTTGATCTCTTATATGCATGATTACTTATAGCCTCGTATTTCTTCTTCGAATCTTTGGTTTAGTTAGGCTGACTAGATCGATTTTTCTTGCCATGGGAAGAGGTGCTTTGTGATGGTTTCGATCTTATGGTTCTCAATCCTAGTGACAGAAGGGAACATGACAAGTATGTATCGTTGCTATTAAGGATAACAAGATGGGGTCTATTCCTACATGAATAGATCTTGTCTACATCATGTCATCGTTCTTATTGCATTACTCCGTTTCTCCATGAACTTATTACACTAGATGCATGCTGGATAGCGGTCGATGTGTGGAGTAATAGTTGTAGATGCAGGCAGGAGTCGGTCTACTAATCTTGGACGTGATGCCTATATAATGATCATTGCCTGGATATCATCATGATTATTTGAAGTTCTATCAGTTGCCCAACAGTAATTTGTTTACACACCGTATGCTATTTTTCTCGAGAGAAGCCACTAGTGAAATCTACGGCCCCCGGGTCTATTCTTCAATCAGCAATATGTCATTCACATATAATATTAGAAACGCTATAGAGCTCCCACTCACTTTCTTGTAAATACAAGCTTCTCCATAAACTTGTATAAACCCAAACGCTTTGATCATTTCATCAAAGCGAAGATTCCAACTCCGAGATGCTTGCACCAGTCCATAAATGGATCGCTGGAGCTTGCACACTTTGTCAGCATTCTTCGGATCGAAAAAACCTTCCGGTTGCATCAGATACAACTCTTCCTTAAGGAAACCGTTAAGGAATGCTGTTTTGACATCCATCTGCCAGATTTCATAATCAAAAAATGCATCTATTGCCAACATCATTCTGACGGACTTAAGCATCGCTACGGGTGAGAAAGTCTCATCGTAGTCAACTCCTTGAACTTGTGAAAACCCCTTTGCCACAAGTCGAGCTTTATAGACGGTGACATTACCGTCCGCGTCCGTCTTCTTCTTGAAGATCCATTTATTCTGAATGGCCTTACACCCTTCACATAATACTTCCAAAGTCCATACTTTGTTTTCATACATGGATCCCATCTCGGATTTCATGGCCTCTAACCATTTGTTAGAATCCGGGCCCACCATCGCTTCTCCATAGCTTGTAGGTTCATCGTTGTCCAACAACATGACCTCTAAGACAGGGTTACCGTACCACTCAGGAGCAGTATGTACCCTTTTCGACCTACGAGATTCGATAGTAACTTGTTCCGAAACTTCACGATCACTATCATTAGCTTTCTCTTCAACTGACGTAGGTGCCACAGAAACATCTTTCTGCGCTGCACTACTCTCTAGTTGAAGTAAAGGTTCAACAACCTCATCAAGTTCTATCTTCCTCCCACTCAATTCTTTCGAGAGAAACTCTTTCTCGAGAAAGGACCTATTCTTAGCGACAAACAATTTGCCCTCGGATCTGAGGTAGAAGGTATACCCAATTGTCTCCTTTGGGTATCCCATGAAGGCGCATTTGTCCACTTTCGGTTCGAGCTTTTCTGGCTGAAGCCTTTTGACATAAGCATCGCAGCCCCAAACCTTAAGAAACGACAGCTTAGGTTTCTTGCAAAACCATAGTTCATACAGTGTCGTATCTACGGACTTACATGGTGCCCTATTTAAAGTGAATGCAACTGTCTCTAATGCATAACCCCAAAAAGATAGTGGCAGATCAGCAAGAGACATCATAGAACACACCATATCCAATAAGGTACGATTACAATGTTCGGACACACCATTACGTTGTGGTGTTCCAGGTGGCATTAGTTTTGAAACAATTCCACATTGTCTTAAGTGATTGCCAAACTCATAACTCAGATATTCTCCCCCTTGATCGTATTGTGGGAATTTAATCTTCTTGTTACGATGATTCTCAACTTCACTCTGAAATTGCTTGAACTTTTCAAATGTTTCAGACTTATGCTTCATTAAGTAAATATACCCATATCTACTCAAATCATCGGTGAAGGTGAGAAAGTAACGATATCCACCGCGCACGTCAACACTCATCGGACCACACACATCAGTATGTATGATTTCCAACAAGTCACTTGCCCATTCCATTGTGCCGGAAAATGGGGTTTTAGTCATCTTGCCCATGAGGCATGGTTCGCATGTGTCAAGTGATTCAAAATCAAGTAACTCCAAAAGTCCATCAGCATGGAGTTACTTCATGCGCTTTACACCAATATGACCTAAGCGGCAGTGCCACAAGAAAGTGGTACTATCATTATCAACTTTACATCTTTTGGCATCAATGTTATGAACATGTGTATTATCACTATCGAGATTCAATAAGAATAAACCCCTCACATTGGGTGCATGACCATAAAAGATATTACCCATATAAATAGAACAACCATCATTCTCTGATTTAAATGAGTAACCGTCTCGCATTAAACAAGATCCAGATATAATGTTCATGCTCAACGCAGACACAAAATAACAATTATTTAGGTTTATCACTAATCCCAATGGTAATCGAAGAGCGAGCGTTCCGACGGCGATCACATCAACCTTGGAACCATTTCCCACGCGCATCGTCACTTCGTCCTTCGCCAGCCATCGTCTATTCCGTAGTTCCTATTTAGAGTTGCAAATGTGAGCAACCGCACCGGTATCAAATACCCAGGCCCTACAACAAGAACTGGTAAGGTACACATAAATAACATGTATATCATATATACCTTTGTTGACGTTGGCCCCCTTCTTGTCGGGCAGATACTTGGGGCAATTCTGCTTCCAGTGGCCAGTTCCTTTGCAATAGAAGTACTCAGTTTCTGGCTTGGGTCCGTGATACATCTCCAACGTATCTATAATTTTTGGTTGTTCCATGCTGTTATACTATCATTCTTGGATGTTTTACAATCATTTTATAGCAACTTTATATCATTTTTGGGACTAACCTATTGACATAATGCCCAGTTCCAGTTCCTGTTTTTTCCTTGTTTTTTTACTTCGCAAAAAATCAATACCAAACGGAGTCCAAACGCAGCAAAACTTTTTGGAGATTTTTTATGGACCAGAAGGAACAATTTGGGTCGAAGAAGTACTAGAGGGGTGCCCCGAGGGGGGCACAACCCACCTTGGCGCGCCTAGGGGCCCAGGCGCGCCCTGGTGGGTTGTGCCCACCTCGGTGGCCTCCCGCACTGCCTCTTTGCTCTATAAATACCCCAATATTCGAAAAATCGTAGGAGAGTCGACGAAACACAATTCCAGCCACCGCAAGTTCCAGAAACACCAGATCCAATCTAGATACCATCACGGAGGGGTTCATCATCCTCATTGGTGCCTCTCCGATTATGCGTGAGTATTTCATTGTAGACCTTCGGGTCCGTAGTTAGTAGCTAGACGGCTTCCTCTCTCTCTCTTTTGATTCTCAATACAATGGTCTCTTGGAGATCTATTTGATGTAACTCTTTTTGCGGTGTGTATGTTTGGATCCGATGAACTTTGAGTTTATGATCAGATCTATATTTTTATCCATGAAAGTTATTTGAGTTTCTTTGATCTCTTATATCCATGATTACTTATAGCTTCATATTTCTTCTTCGAATCTTTGGTTTAGTTAGGCCGACTAGATCAATTTTTCTTGCCATGGGAAGAGGTGCTTTGTGATGGGTTCGATCTTACGGTGCTCAATCCCAGTGACAGAAGGGGACATGACACGTATGTATCGTTGCTATTAAGGATAACAAGATGGGGTGTATTCCTACATGAATAGATCTTGTCTGCATCATGTCATCGTTCTTATTGCATTACTCCGTTTCTCCATGAACTTAATACACTAGATGCATGCTGGATAGCGGTCGATGTGTGGAGTAATAGTAGTAGATGCAGGCAGGAGTCGGTTTACTAATCTTGGACATGATGCCTATATAATGATCATTGCCTGGATATCATCATGATTATTTGAAGTTCTATCAATTGCCCAACAGTAATTTGTTTACCCACCATCTGCTATTTTTCTCGAGAGAAGCCACTAGTGAAATCTACGGCCCCCGGGTCTATTTCTCTTCATATTTGCTTTCCGATCTATTATTTGCCACTTTTATTTTCATATCTATTATTCCAAAAACCCAAAAATACCTCGCTGCACTTTTTTGCCATTTATTTTATTTCGCATTTATTCGAGATCTGTTTATCCAATCTATCATAATTTTTCTCCCGTCCACGTGAAAATTTCTGGCACCGTACCCGAAAGGGATTGACAACCCCTTTAACACGTCGGGTTGCAAGTATTTGTTATTTGTGTGCAGGTACCGTTTACATAGTGTTGCTTCGTTCTCCTACTAGTTCGATAACCTTGGTCTCATCATTGAGGGAAATATCTACCGTAGCTGTGCTGCATCATCCCTTCCTCTTTGGGGAAATATCGACATAGTTCAAGCGACATCAAAAGGAATTTCTGGCGCCGTTGCCAGGGAGACATCATCAACATCTATCAGGTTCCTAATCACAAATCTCATCTCCTTGCAATTTACATTATTTGCCATTTGCCTCTCATTTTCACCTCCCCCACTTCACAAAAAATTGCCATTTATTCGCCCTCTTTTTCGTTCGCTGTTTTCTCGTCAGATCTATCTTTTCGTGTATGATCTTGTTCACCTACTTTGTCACTATAGCTAGCATGACTACCCCTCCTTTGTCACTGGATTTATACTTCAAGTAGAAACAAGGAGAAAATTTGAAAGTTGCCTGGTATAGGCTAATGGAAACTTATCGCATTTGCAATCTAAAAGGGGATGCAAAGATTTTGCTTCGAAATTTTTATATAGGTTTGACATTGCATCATAGACAACTTTTGGATTTTGCCGCTAAAGGGAACTTTATTGAGCTTGATGCTAATACCGCTTATGAGACCCTAGAGGGAATTTTGGGAATTCCACCTATCAAAAAGGGGATTTCTTTCACCCAAGAAGTGGTCCAAATTTTGGACAAGTTGAGTCATTTGCATAAACATTTGGTTGAGTTACAAAAATATAATGAACCTCTCAAACATATTAGTGGAAACCTAAATCGCATGAATACCTTGATTACTCTTTGCAATAAACGGTTGGATATTTTAGATCTTAAGATGGTTTCTTTTCCTGAGAATTTAGGGAAGCGTAAAGAGCCTCCTGGGTTTGAGAAAGCTCTTGTAAAATTTGCCAAAACAAAAGATGACAATACTTGAATCTATGCTTAATGCCTAGCTAAGGGCGTAAAACGATAGCGCTTGTTGGGAGGCAACCCAATGAATAAAATTTATTTTTGCCTTTTTCTTTCTGTTCTTGAGTGTTTGCACAATTATGCCTCAGTTATGATTGTGTTTTTTATGTTTTAATTAGTGCTTGTGCCAAGTAAAGCCTTTGGGATAGCTTTGGTGATAGTTGATTTGATCTTGTTGGAAAACAGAAACTTGTGCGTCCAGTAAAATAAATGTATAAAATAACAGCAGCTACAAAAAATTCTGAATTTTTTACACAAGATTTATTTACAAATTTCCTCAGTTTTCCTAATTTTTGAGAATTGTTGGAGTTACATAAGTATGAGAACAATTAGCATCTTTACAGACTATTCTGTTTTTGACAGATTCTATTTTCTTTGCATTGTGTGCTTATTTTGATGAATCTATGGTTTGTATCGAACTTGATATGATCATATGCTAACGTTATATAGGTCTTGTCCATCACATATGTCTCCTAATGATTGTATCCCGTTATCAATGGAGCCAAAAAACCAATGTTTCTATGACTAGGAAAAAACCATAGAGCCATTCTTGATTACAACGCGCTAGCCCGGTAGAGGCTCACTAAGACATGTTGTTGTCTATGCATCCACACATTTATTTGAGGTTTTGCAATCAATAATTTAGCATGGATAATAAACGATTATCATAACAAGTGAATATAATAATAAAACACTTTTATTGCCTCTAGGGCATTATTTCCAACAGTCTCCCACTTGCACTAGAGTCAATAAATCTTAGTTTACATGGTAATGAATCTAACACCCATAGAGTTCTGGTGTTGATCCTGTTTTGGCCCATGGAAGAGGTTTAGTTCAACGGGATCGAAACATTCAAGATCCATATGGTTTTTACTCTTGCAATGTTTATGTCCTCCTCCTTGAATCGCATCGCGGATGAATTGAAGCATCGCTTTATTGTCTGGTCTCGTGTGAAACCTTGGTTCCTTGACTAGAGAGCAATGGCACCAGTGTTGTACAGAAACAAGTCATTGGTCCAGTTGCATTGGGCCACCTCCCAAGATCTGTCATGAACTATCACTCCTGGCCAACACCTTCCTTTGCGCCTCCCCTCCGGACCTCAGCTCTATCCGCTTCGCGGTACATCGCACCCGGCCCCCGCTTGCTTTGAACTACAACCAGCTTAACCGATCCCCCATTTAGATATATACGTATCCGGTTTGAGACTTAGAGTCATCTAGATGAGTGTCAAAGCTTGGCAATCAAACGTAACCCTTACGACGAGCTGTGATCACCATCCATAAACAGAAACATTTCCTTAGTCCTTTTAGGTACTTAAGGATATTCTTGACGCTGTCCAGTGTTCCACGTACTCTGGATCACTTTGAAACTTCCGGCCATACTTATGGAAGGCTTACATCTGGTCTTGTGCACAGCATCGCATACATGGATAGAGCCTATGGCAGAAGCATAGGGGCTGACACTCTCTTTCTTTTCTCTATCTTTGTGTCATTGGGCATTGAGTCTTACTCAACTTGACACCTTGCAAAATAGGCCCCTTTTGACTGATCCATTTTGAACTTCTCAAAATCTTATCAAGGTATGTGCTTTGTTGAAAAGTCCTATTAAGTGTCTCGATCTATCTCTATAGATCTTGATGCCTAATATGAAACGCAGCTTCTCCTAGGTCCTTCATTGAAAAACTCTTGTTCAATATTCTTCACACGTTTTCCAAAAGTTCAATATTGTTTCCAATCAGCAATATGTTCATCCAATATAATATTAGAAACGCTATAGAGCCCCACTCACTTTCTTGTAAAACAAGCTTCTCCTAAACTTGTATAAACCCAAACGCTTTGATCATTTCATCAAGCGAAAGATTCCAACTCCGGGATGCTTGCACCACGTCCATAAAATGGATCGCTGGAGCTTGCCACACTTTGTCAGCATTTTCGGATCAAAAAAAACCTTCCGTTGCATCAGATACAACTCTTCCTTAAGGAAAACCGTTAAGGAATGCTGTTTTGACATCCATCTGCCAGATTTCCATATCAAAAAATGCATCTATTGCCAACCATCATCTGGACGGAACTTAACATCGCTACGGGTGAGAAAGTCTATCGTAGTCAAACTCCTTGAAAACTTGTGAAAAACCCCTTTGCCCAAGTCGAGCTTTATAGACGGTGAACATTACCGTCCGGTCCGTCTTCTTCTTGAAAGATCCATTTATTCTGAATGGCCTTACACCCTTCACGTAATACTTCCAAAAGTCCTACTTTGTTTTCATACATGGAATCCCATCTCGGATTTCATGGCCTCTAACCATTTGTTGGAATCCGGGGCCCACCATACTATTCTCCATAGCTCGTAGGTTCATCGTTGTCCAACAACATGACCTCTAAGACAGGGTTACCGTTAACTCAGGAGCAGTACGTACCCTTTTCAACCTACGAGATTCGATAGGTAAACTTGATCCGAACTTCATGATCCTATCATTAGCTTTCTCTTCAATCTGAGTAGGTGCCACAGAACATCTTTCTGCTGCTACACTACTCTCTTCTGGTTGAAGTAAAGGTTCAACAAGCTCATCAAGTTCTATCTTCCCTCCCACTCAATTTTCCGAGAGAAAAACGACTTTTCTCGAAGAAAGGACCTGTTTCTTAGCGGACAAACATTTGCCCTCGGATCTGAGATAGAAGGTATACCCAATTGTCTCCTTTGGGTATCCTTGAAGACGCATTTGTCCACTTTGGGTTCGAGCTTTTCTGGCTGAAGCCTTTTGACATAAGCATCGCAGCCCCAACCTTAAGAAACGACAGCTTAGGTTTTCTTGCAAAAAACCATAGTTCAACAGTTGTCGTATCTACGGGACTTACATGGTGGCCCTATTTAAAGTGAATGCAACTGTCTCTAATGCATAACCCCAAAAAAGATAGTGGCAGGTTCAGCAAGAGAATCATGAACGACCTATCAATTAAGGACGATACAACGTTTCGGCAACACCCCAAGGTCACGTGTTATGGCTACCCTTCTTAGGTGTTGTTTTCGTGGCATAGTTGTGAAACAATTCCCCATTGTCTTTAAGTGATTGCAAACTCATAACTATCGATATTCTCACCCCTCGATCGATCGTTGAATTTAATCTTCTTGTTACGGATGATTCTCAACGTCACTCTGAAATTGCTTGGAAAACTTTCAAATGTTTCAGATTATGCTTCATTAAGTAAATATACCCATATCTACTCAAATCATCGGTGAAGGTGAGAAAGTAACGATGTCACCCGCGCCGTCAAACATCAACACTCATCACCACACACATCAGTATGTATGATTTCCAACAAGTCACTTTGCCCATTCCAGTGGCGAAAATGGGGGTTTTGTAGTCACTCTTGCCATGAGCATGGTCGCATGTGTCAAGTGATTCAAAATATCAAGTAACTCCAAAAGTCCATCAGCAATGGAGTTTTCTTCATGCAGCTTTACACCAATATGACCTAAGCAGCGCAGTGCCACAAGAAAGTGGTATCTATCATATCAACTCTTTAACATCTTTTGGCATCAATGTTATGAAACATGTGTATTATCACTATCGAGATTCAATAAGAATAAAACACCTCCTCACATTGGGGAGGGGCATGACCATAAAGATATTACACATATTATAGAAAAACCACACATCTCTTATTGAAATATAACCGTCTCGCATTAAAAACAAGATCCAGATATAATGTTCATTTGCTCAACGCAGACACTAAATAACAATTATTTAGGTTTATCACTAATCCCAATGTAATCAAAGAGCGAGCGTGCCGACGGCGATACACAAACACCTTGGAAACCATTTCCCCACGCGCATCGTCACTCTTCATCCTTCGCCAGCCACATCGTCTATTCCGTAGTTCCTATTTAGAGTTGCAAATGTGAGCAAACCGCCACCGGTATCAAATACCCAGGCCCTACAACAACTGTGTAAGGTACACTAAATACATGTATCGTTTTACCTTTTGTTGACGTTGGCCCCCTTCTTGTCGAGCAGATACTTGGGCAATTCTGCTTCCAGTGGCCAGTTCCTTGCAATAGGAAGTACTCAGTTTCTGGCTTGGGTCCATGATACGTCTCCAACGTATCTATAATTTTTGTTGTTCCATGCTGTTATATTATCATTCTTGGATGTTTTACAATCATTTATAGCAATCTTTATTTCCTTTTTGGGACTAACCTATTGACATAGTGCCCAGTTCCAGTTCCTGTTTTTTCCTTGTTTTTTTACTTCGCAAAAAATCAATACCAAACGGAGTCCAAACACAAGAAAAACTTTTTGGAGATTTTTTAGGACCAGAAGGAACAATTTGGGTCGAAGAAGTACTAGAGGGGTGCCCCGAGGGGGGCACAACCCACCTTCGCGCCTAGGGGCCCAGGCGCGCCCTGGGGTTGTGCCCACCACGGTGGCCTCCCGCCTGCCTCTTTGCTCTATAAATACCCATACCCCAATATTCGAAAACCGTAGGAGAGTCGACGAAACACAACTCAGATCATCCAGCCCGCAAGTTCCAGAAAAACAGATCCAATCTAGATACCATCATGGAGGGTTTCATATCCTCATGGTGCCTCTCCGATTATGCGTGAGTATTTCATTGTAGACCTTCGGGTCCGTAGTTAGTAGCTAGACGGCTTCCTCTCTCTCTCTTTTGATTCTCAATACAATGGTCTCTTGGAGATCTATTTGATGTAACTCTTTTTGCGGTGTGTTTGTTTGGATCCATGAACTTTGAGTTTATGATCAGATCTATATTTTTATCCATGAAAGTTATTTGAGTTTCTTTGATCTCTTATATCCATGATTACTTATAGCCATATTTCTTCTACCGAATCTTTGGTTTAGTTAGGCCGACTAGATCATTTTTCTTGCCATGGGAAGAGGTGGTTGTGATGGGCTCGATCTTACGGTGCTCAATCCCAGTGACAGAAGGGGACATGACACGTATGTATCGTTGCTATTAAGGATAACAAGATGGGGTTATTCCTACATGAATAGATCTTGTCTCATCATGTCATCTTCTTTTATGACTTCACTTACACTCTCTTTCGTTTCTCCATGAATTAATACACTAGATGCATGCTGGATAGCGGTCGATGTGTGGTAATAGTAGTAGATGCAGGCAGAGTCGGTTTACTAATCTTGGACATGATGCCTATATAATGATCATTGCCTGGATATCATCATGATTATTTGAAGTTCTATCAATTGCCCAAAGGTAATTTGTTTACCCACCATATGCTATTTTTTCTCGAGAGAGCCCTAGTGAAATATACGGCCCCCGGGTCTATTTTCTTCTTCATGTTGCTTTCCGATCTATTATTTGCCACTTTTTTCAGATCTATTATCCAAAAACCCAAAATACCTTGCTGCACTTTTTGCCATTTATTTATTTCGCGTTTATTCGAGATCTGTTTATCCAATCTTCATAATTTTTCTCTCCGTCCACATGACAATTTCTGGCACGTCATCCCGAAGGGATTGACAACCCCTTTAAACACGTCGGGTTGCAAGTATTTGTTATTTGTGTGCAGGTACCGTTTACATAGTGTGGCTTGGTTCTCCTACTGTTCGATAACCTTGGTCTCATCATTGAGGGAAATATCTACCGTAGCTGTCTGCATCATCCCTCCTCTTTGGGGAAATATCGACATAGTTCAAGCGACATCAAAAGGAATTTCTGGCACCGTTGCCAGGGAGACATCATCAACATCTATCAGGTTCCTAATCACAAATCTCATCTCTTGCAATTTACATTATTTGCCATTTGCCTCTCATTTTCACATCCCCACTTCACAAAAATTTGCCATTTATTCGCCCTCTTTTTCATTCGCTGTTTTCTCGTCAGATCTATCTTTTTGTGTATGATCTTGTTCGCCTACTTTGTCACTATAGCTAGGATGTCTACACCCCTCCTTTGTCACTGGATTTATACTTCAAGCTGAAACAGGAGAAAATTTGAAAGTTGCCTGGTATAGGCTAATGGAATCTTATCGCATTTGCAATCTAAAAGGGGATGCAAGATTTGCTTTCAAAATTTTATATGGTTTGACATTGCATCATAGACAACTTTGGATTTTGTCGCTAAAGGGAACTTTATTGAGCTTGATGCTAATACCGCTTATGAGACCCTAGAGGGAATTTTGGGAATTCCACCTATCAAAAAGGGGATTTCTTTCACCCAAGAAGTGGTCCAAATTTTGGACAAGTTGAGTCATTTGCATAAACTTGGTTGAGTTACAAAAATATAATGAACCTCAAACATATTAGTGGAAACCTAAATCGCATGAATACCTGATTACTGTTGCAATAAACGGTTGGATATTTTAGATCTTAAGATGGTTTCTTTTCTGAGAATTTAGGGAAGTGTAAAGAGCCTCCTGGTTTGAGAAAGCTCTTGTAAAATTTGCCAAAACAAAAGATGACAATACTTGAATCTATGCTTATATGCCTAGCTAAGGGCGTAAAACGATAGCGCTTGTTGGAGGCAACCCAATGAATAAAATTTATTTTTGCCTTTTTCTTTCTATTCTTGAGTGTTTGCACAATTATGCCTCAGTTATGATTGTGTTTTTTATGTTTTAATTAGTGCTTGTGCCAAGTAAAGCCTTTGGGATAGCTTTGGTGACATTTGATTTGATCTTGTTGGAAAACAGAAACTTGTGCGTCCAATAAAATAAATGTATAAAATAACAGCAGCTACGAAAAATTCTGAATTTTTTTACACAAGATTTATTTGCAAATTTCCTATGTTTTCCTAATTTTTGAGAATTGTTGGAGTTACATAAGTATGAGAAAAATTAGCATCTTTACAGACTATTCTGTTTTTGACAGATTCTATTTTTCTTTGCATTGTGTGCTTATTTTGATGAATCTATGGTTTGTATCGCGCGGGGGGGGGGGGGGGGGGGGGGGTATAGCCATGGTAAAGTTAGAATACAGTAGATATAATGCAATAAACAAAATTTGAATGGGTTTTCTACAGTACTTAAAGTAAAGATTAGTTTTCTTATACTAACGGATCTCACGAAGTTTTTGTTAAGTTTGTGTGAGCTAAGTTTTCAAGTTTTGGGTTGAGATCACGATGGATGAAGGAATAAGGAGTAAGAAGAGCCTAAGCTTGGGGATGCCCCATGGCCCCCAAGCCATTATCCAAAGAGAAAACAAGCAACTAAGCTTGGGGATGCCCCCGAGTGGCATCCCCTCTTACGACCATCTATTTTACTTGGAGCTTTATTTTTATTCGTCACATATCATGAGTTTTGCTTGGAGCGTCTTATGCTATATGAGTCTTTGCTTGTTTTGCTTTTAGTTTGCATATCTATCCTTGCTGAACACACCTATTTGAGAGAGCCAAAATATGCTATGATTTGTTAGAATTGCTCTATGTGCTTCACTTAATTTTTTGAGCTATGGATTGCTTTAGGCTTCACTTATATCTTTTTGCGCACGGCGTGTTTTAATATTTTTGAAGAAATGCTCTCTTGCTTCACTTAGATTTATTGAGAGTTAGTATTTTTGAAGAAATTCTCTCATGCTTCACTTATATTATTTTGAGAGAAGAAAATTTTATGCTCATGTTCTTTCACTTAGATTTGTTTGAGCTATCAAAAAGCAACATGAAACTAGTCCCAAAGTGATAGATATTCAAGAGGGATATAATAAAACTTCATGAAGATGATTGGACAAAATAAACTTGATTCTTTGTAATAGTTTTGCGATATGATGATATAATATGTGAGTCATGTTGATGCGTAATTGTGCTTTAGTAAGAATATTGTGTGTTAAGGTTTGTGATTCCCTATGCAAACACGAAAGTCAATAGTTATGCAATGAAATTACATCCGACTTGTGGTGAATTATTCGGTGTTAGTTATGCTTAATGCTCGCTTATGAGATTTTTTGTTTCTTGGTTGGATGCTTCTCAATCTTTTTGATGGCCTTAACTTGTACTAAGTAGGAATACTACTTGTGCATCCAAAATCCTTAAACCCAGTTTTGCCATATGAATCCACTATCCTACCTATATGCGGTATTTCCGTGCCGTTCTAAGCAAATTTGTATGTGCCATCTCTAATTTTCAAAATAAATTTCCTTTTTGTGTGCTCGTCCCGCTCTGAAACGGTAGGGGTGGCTGATATTTTTCCATGCTAGATGTGTTATCCTCAAGATGAGTGTTTATTCACTTGTCATTGCACGAGAGTACGGCAAAGGTATTAGGGATGCCCAGTCCCGAAATGAAAAATGAATTTACTTTATGTTGTCAAATAATAAATTCCTTAGAAAGTGTTGGTATGGATGGTACCCATGGATATGGCTAGCCGTGGAATGTGAAAGTATGGTGGAAAAAGGAATAAACTTTATTTTCGTCTTGGGAACCGCCTATGATATATCTAGCATGGAAAGTATTGGGAACTACTCGATCGTTTTCGTTGACAGGAAAAGCATGCCACCCAAAATGTTTTATCTCTATCTTTTTCGCTTTGAGCTCTGGCACCTCTACAAATCCCTACTTCCCTCTGCGAAGGGCCTTTCTATTCACTTTATGCAATTTTTATTTATTATTTCAGTCTCCATCTTCTATAAAGCACCAACTAAAGGGGCACTATGATCGTACTTGAGCATTGGGGGTAGCTAATATGCGAGTGTATTTCATGAATGGATCAATGATTGAGCATAATGGGCTAGCAATAACTTGCTTTAGTATTGAATTTTGAAAGACATGGTTGCTTGTTATATGCTTGAGTATTGAAATCTTCATGTCAAAACTAGACTATTGCTTTGAATCATATAAAGTCCAAATGTCCTGCTACAAGAAAAGAATGTGATACATGTTAGGCAGCATTCCCATCAAAAATTCTGTTTTTATCATTTACCTACTCGAGGACGAGTAGGAATTAAGTTGGGGATGCTGTACGTCTCCAACGTATCTATAATTTTTGCTTGTTCCATGCTGTTATATTATCATTCTTGGATGTTTTCAATCATTTTGTAGCAACTTTATATCATTTTTTGGGACTAACCTATGACTGTGCCCAGTGCTAGTTCCTGTTTTTTCCTTCTTTTTTACTTATCAGAAAATCAATACCAAATGGAGTCCAAACACACAGCGAACTTTTTGGAGATTTTTATGGACCAGATGAACAACTTGGGCCGAAGAAGTACCAGAGGGGTGCCCCGAGGGGGGCACAACCCACCTGGGCACGCTCTGGGGGCCCGGCACGCCCTGGTGGGTTGTGCCCACCTCGTGGCCTCCCGCACCGCCTCTTGCTCTATAAATACCCCAATATTCCAAAAACCATAGGAGAGTCGACGAAACACAATTCAGCCGCCGCAGTTCCAGAAACCACCAGATCCAATCTAGACACCATCATAGAGGGGTTCATCATCCTCATTGGTGCCTCTCCGATGATGCGTGAGTAGTTCATTATAGACCTTTGGGTCCATAGTTAGTAGCTAGATGGCTTCCTCTCTCTCTTTTGTTCTCAATACAATGGTCTCTTGGAGATCTATTTGATGTAACTCTTTTTGCGGTGTGTTTGTTGGGATCCGATGAACTTTGAGTTTATGATCAGATCTATATTTTTATCCATGAAAGTTATTTGAGTTTCTTTGATCTCTTATTGCATGATTACTTATAGCCTCGTATTTCTTCTTTCTTGAATCTTTGGTTTAGTTAGGCTGACTAGATCGATTTTTCTTGCCATGGGAAGAGGTGCTTTGTGATGGTTTCGATCTTATGGTTCTCCAATCCTAGTGACAGAAGGGAACATGACAATATGTATCGTTGCTATTAAGGATAACAAGATGGGGTCTATCCTACATGAATAGATCTTGTCTACTCATGTCATCGTTCTTATTGCATTACTCACTCTGTTTCTCCATAACTTATTACACTAGATGCATGCGGATAGCGGTCGATGTGTGGAGTAATAGTTGTAGATGCAGGCAGGAGTCGGTCTCACTAATCTTGGACGTGATGCCTATATAATGATCATTGCCTGGATATCATCATGATTATTTGAAGTTCTATCAGTTGCCCAACAGTAATTTTTTACACACCGTATGCTATTTTTCTCGAGAGAAGCCACTAGTGAAATCTACGGCCCCCGGGTCTATTCTTCATCAGCAATAGTCATTCAATAATATAATATTAGAAACGCTATAGAGCTCCCACTCACTTCTTGTAAATACAAGCTTCCCATAAACTTGTATAAACCCAAACGCTTTGATCATTTCATCAAGCGAAGATTCCAACTCCGAGATGCTTGCACCAGTCCATAAATGGATCGCTGGAGCTTGCACACTTTGTCAGCATTCTTCGGATCGAAAAAAACCTTCCGGTTGCATCAGATATACCCCTTCCTTAAGGAAACCGTTAAGGAATGCTGTTTTGACATCCATCTGCCAGATTTCATAATCAAAAAATGCATCTATGCCAACATCATTCTGACGGACTTAAGCATCGCTACGGGTGAGAAAGTCTCATCGTAGTCAACTCCTTGAACTTGTAAAACCCCTTGCCACAAGTCGAGCTTTATAGACGGTGACATTACCGTCCGCGTCCGTCTTCTTCTTGAAGATCCATTTATTCTGAATGGCCTTACACCCTTCACATAATACTTCCAAAGTCCATACTTTGTTTTCATACATGGATCCCATCTCGGATTTCATGCCTCTAACCATTTGTTAGAATCCGGGCCCACCATCGCTTCTCATAGCTTGTAGGTTCATCGTTGTCCAACAACATGACCTCTAAGACAGGGTTACCGTACCACTCAGGAGCAGTATGTACCCTTTTCGACCTACGAGATTCGATAGTAACTTGTTCCGAAACTTCACGATCACTATCATTAGCTTTCTCTTCAACTGACGTAGGTGCCACAGAAACATCTTTCTGCGCTGCACTACTCTCTAGTGAAGTAAAGGTTCAACACCTCATCAAGTTCTACTTCCTCCCACTAATTCTTTCGAGAGAAACTCTTTCTCGAGAAAGGACCTATTCTTAGCGACAAACAATTTGCCCTGGATCTAGGTAGAGGTATACCCAATTGTCTCCTTTGGGTATCCCATAAGGCGCATTTGTCCACTTTCGGTTCGAGCTTTCTGGCTGAAGCCTTTTGACATAAGCATCGCAGCCCAAACCTTAAAGAACGACAGCTTAGGTTTCTTGCAAAACCATAGTTCATACAGTGTCGTATCTAACGGACTTACATGGGGCCCTATTTAAAGTGAATGCAACTGTCTCTAATGCATAACCCCAAAAGATAGTGGCAGATCAGCAAGAGACATCATAGAAACACACCATATCCAATAAGGTACGATTACAATGTTCGGACACACCATTACGTTGTGGTGTTCCAGGTGGCATTATTTTGAAACAATTCCACATTGTCTTAAGTGATTGCCAAACTCATAACTCAGATCTATTCTCCCTTGATCGTATTGTGGGAATTTAATCTTCTTGTTACGATGATTCTCAACTTCACTCTGAAATTGCTTGAACTTTTCAAATGTTTCAGACTTATGCTTCATTAAAATATACCCATACTACTCAAATCATCGGTGAAGGTGAGAAAGTAACGATATCCACCGCGCACTTAACACTCATCGGACCACACACTCAGTATGTATGATTTCCAACAAGTCACTTGCCCATTCCATTGTGCCGGAAAATGGGGTTTTAGTCATCTTGCCCATGAGGCATGGTTCATGTGTCAAGTGATTCAAAATCAAGTAACTCCAAAATCCATCAGCATGGAGTTACTTCATGCGCTTTACACACAATATGACCTAAGCGGCAGTGCCACAAAAAGTGGTACTATCATTATCAACTTTACATCTTTTGGCATCAATGTTATGAACATGTGTATTATCACTATCGAGATTCAATAAAATAAACCCCTCACATTGGGTGCATGACCATAAAAGATATTACCCATATAAATAGAACAACCATCATTCTCTGATTTAAATGAGTAACCGTCTCCATTAAACAAGATCCAGATATAATGTTCATGCTCAACGCACACAAAAATACAATTATTAGGTTTATCACTAATCCCAATGGTAATCGAAGAGCGAGCGTTCCGACGGCGATCACATCAACCTTGGAACCATTTCCCACGCGCATCGTCACTTCGTCCTTCGCCAGCCATCGTCTATTCCGTAGTTCCTATTTAGAGTTGCAAATGTGAGCAACCGCACCGGTATCAAATACCCGGCCCTACAACAAGAACTGGTAAGGTACACATAAATAACATGTATATCATATATACCTTTGTTGACGTTGGCCCCCTTCTTGTCGGGCAGATACTTGGGGCAATTCTGCTTCCAGTGGCCAGTTCCTTTGCAATAGAAGTACTCAGTTTCTGGCTTGGTCCGTGATACATCTCCAACGTATCTATAATTTTTGGTTGTTCCATGCTGTTTACTATCATTCTTGGATGTTTTACAATCATTTTATAGCAACTTTATATCATTTTTGGGACTAACCTATTGACATAATGCCCAGTTCCGTTCCTGTTTTTTTCCTTGTTTTTTTACTTCGCAAAAAATCATATACCAAACGGAGTCCAAACGCAGCAAAACTTTTTGGAGATTTTTTATGGACCAGAAGGAACAATTTGGGTCGAAGAAGTACTAGAGGGGTGCCCCGAGGGGGGCACAACCCACCTTGGCGCGCCTAGGCCCAGGCGCCCCTGGTGGGTTGTGCCCACCTCGGTGGCCTCCCGCACTGCCTCTTTGCTCTATAAATACCCCAATATTCGAAAAATCGTAGGAGAGTCGACGAAACACAATTCCAGCCACCGCAAGTTCCAGAAACACCAGATCCATCTAGATACCATCACGGAGGGGTTCATCATCCTCATTGGTGCCTCTCCGATTATGCGTGAGTATTTCATTGTAGACCTTCGGGTCCGTAGTTAGTAGCTAGACGGCTTCCTCTCTCTCTCTTTTGATTCTCAATACAATGGTCTCTTGGAGATCTATTTGATGTACTCTTTTTGCGGTGTGTATGTTTGGATCCGATGAACTTTGAGTTTATGATCAGATCTATATTTTTATCCAGAAAGTTATTTGAGTTTCTTTGATCTCTTATATCCATGATTACTTATAGCTTCATATTTCTTCTTCGAATCTTTGGTTTAGTTAGGCCGACTAGATCAATTTTTCTGCCATGGGAAGAGGTGCTTTGTGATGGGTTCGATCTTACGGTGCTCAATCCCAGTGACAGAAGGGGACATGACACGTTATGTATCGTTGCTATTAAGGATAACAAGATGGGGTGTATTCCTACATGAATAGATCTTGTCTGCATCATGTCATCGTTCTTATGTCATTACTCCGTTTCTCCATGAACTTAATACACTAGATGCATGCTGGATAGCGGGTCGATGTGTGGAGTAATAGTAGTAGATGCAGGCAGGAGTCGGTTTACTAATCTTGACATGATGCCTATATAATGATCATTGCCTGGATATCATCATGATTATTTGAAGTTCTATCAATTGCCCAACAGTAATTTGTTTACCCACCATCTGCTATTTTTCTCGAGAGAAGCCACTAGTGAAATCTACGGCCCCGGGTCTATTTCTCTTCATATTTGCTTTCCGATCTATTATTTGCCACTTTTATTTTCTATCTATTATTCCAAAAACCAAAAACAATCCTCGCTGCACTTTTTTGCCATTTATTTTATTTCGCATTTATTCGAGATCTGTTTATCCAATCTATCATAATTTTTCTCCCGTCCACGTGAAAATTTCTGGCACCGTACCCGAAAGGGATTGACAACCCCTTTAACACGTCGGGTTGCAAGTATTTGTTATTTGTGTGCAGGTACCGTTTACATTGTTGCTTCGTTCTCCTACTAGTTCGATAACCTTGGTCTCATCATTGAGGGAAATATCTACCGTAGCTGTGCTGTCATCCCTTCCTCTTTGGGGAATATCGACATAGTTCAAGCGACATCAAAAGGAATTTCTGGCGCCGTTGCCAGGGAGACATCATCAACATCTATCAGGTTCCTAATCACAAATCTCATCTCCTTGCAATTTACATTATTTGCCATTTGCCTCTCATTTTCACCTCCCCACTTCACAAAAAATTGCCATTTATTCGCCCTCTTTTTCGTTCGCTGTTTTCTCGTCAGATCTATCTTTTCGTGTATGATCTTGTTCACCTACTTTGTCACTATAGCTAGCATGACTACCCCTCCTTTGTCACTGGATTTTACTTCAAGTAAACAAGGAGAAAATTGAAAGTTGCCTGGTATAGCTAATGGAAACTTATCGCATTTGCAATCTAAAAGGGGATGCAAAGATTTTGCTTCGAAATTTTTATATAGGTTTGACATTGCATCATAGACAACTTTTGGATTTTGCCGCTAAAGGGAACTTTATTGAGCTTGATGCTAATACCGCTTATGAGACCCTAGAGGGAATTTTGGGAATTCCACCTATCAAAAAGGGGATTTCTTTCACCCAAGAAGTGGTCCAAATTTTGGACAAGTTGAGTCATTTGCATAAACATTTGGTTGAGTTACAAAATATAATGAACCTCTCAAACATATTAGTGGAAACCTAAATCGCATAATACCTTGATTACTCTTTGCATAAACGGTTGGATATTTTAGATCTTAAGATGGTTTTTTTCCTGAGAATTTAGGGAAGCGTAAAGAGCCTCCTGGGTTTGAGAAAGCTCTTGTAAAATTTGCCAAAACAAAAGATGACAATACTTGAATCTATGCTTAATGCCTAGCTAAGGGCGTAAACGATAGCGCTTGTTGGGAGGCAACCCAATGAATAAAATTTATTTTTGCCTTTTTCTTTCTGTTCTTGAGTGTTTGCACAATTATGCCTCAGTTATGATTGTGTTTTTTATGTTTTAATTAGTGCTTGTGCCAAGTAAAGCCTTTGGGATAGCTTTGGTGATAGTTGATTTGATCTTGTTGGAAAACAAGAAACTTGTGCGTCCAGTAAAAAAATGTATAAAATACAGCAGCTACAAAAAATTCTGAATTTTTTACACAAGATTTATTTACAAATTTCCTCAGTTTTCCTAATTTTTGAGAATTGTTGGAGTTACATAAGTATGAGAACAATTAGCATCTTTACAGACTATTCTGT